>VUQI01061167.1:0-10520 GCA_015106735.1 Paratilapia polleni
AAAAAAAAAAAATAAAACAAATAAAAAAAAAAAAAAAAAAAAAAAAAATGTGTTGAAGGAAAAACAAGATTTTGGCTTTAAATTGTGACTCTTGGTGTAACAGAGCTTACATATCTTTTTTTTTTCCGCTCTAAAAATTTCATGTGGACAAAAAATACTGGAAAAGAATAATACAAATTAAAAAGTGGATGTTTTTCATTGTACTTCGAAGGCCTGTAACTCTAAAAGAATTCATAGTATGAAGGTCAAATTTTGCATGGCTTCAATAAATATACTAAAGTTACTGTACAAGGAAAAATCCTCAGATTCTGAGTGGGATCATGTGGGAGCACCTGGTTTATTCACTACCAGCCATGCCATAAACTGGGGAGGCATTCAAACATAGAATAATTGAATATCTTTTTAAGGTTGGGCGGCTTGTGTCCAGAACGTCGTCTGAGGTGAAAAGTGAGCGCCCCGTGGCATTGACTGATCCCCGCTCACCCACCGTTGGCATTACCCGCACCCCTGTGAGAGAAGTTGTGAGAGGTAAATATTTTATAAATGCTAAATTTCACCTTGGCTTTTCTCACTTATAAAATTCTCTGTAACATGGCTTTCTTCCATTTATTTCTCTAGTGACAGTTGAGTCCTTTGCTCGTCGCCTGGGTATGATTTTCCACAATGAGGTTGAAGGGAAAGCCCCTGAAGGCCATCAGAAACGCTTCAGTGGTGCCGTGAAGGAAGAGGACTTGACAAGTGAAGAGCTGGCTACCACTGAGCCCCTCCTGAGTCCACAGCTGTCCAGCAAGCTTAACTCACTAGCTGAACACGCTAACCTACTGGCCACCCCTGTGCGGCCCCCTCTGCAGAGCACGGGGGATTCAAGCCCCTTTGTGCTCCTCGAAGAGCCTCAGGTGGAGGTGGAGGTAGAAACTGAAGCAGATATTACCCTGGAGGAGGCTGAGGAGGCAAGAGAGTCTCCTCTCCACAAGAGACTGAGCATGAGCCTGATAACTTGCCATGAGGGTGCACCCTCCCCCCGAGCCCTTGTGGAGCTCCACCGTGAAAGCATTTCACCCCCAGAACCTGGTGCAGAGGCAGAGCCACTCGGGGATGGTGTGGATCACGCTTACGCCCTTCCTCCTGTCACCATTGAAGCAGACTCTCCTGTTGAACCTGCCCCTGTCACTGATGCAGATGATTCCCAGGTTCAGGCATCCCCTGCACAGCCAGAGGAGGAAGAGAAGCTGCCATCTTCTGAAGAAACTAAAGAGCTTGTTAAAGAATCTCCATTGGCTCCATCTGATCCACCATCTGTTCCCAGTCCTGAGCAGTCGCAGGCCTGCACCGGCATCCGCTGCCCCACCTTTGACTCAAAGAGCCCCAGCCAGGCGGTGTTCAAACCACAATGGCTGGGAAAAGGCTTTGGTCCCTCTGGGCTCAGAGCGAGAGGAGCACAGGGGCTCAGTGGAAAAGGAGGCTCCTCTCCTCTCGCTGTCCGTGTGGCTGTTAAGAACGTCACCAATGAAAACAAGAGACAGTCTGGAAAACTGAAGCAAAAAGGTGTGTAGAAAGTGTGTCCCCTCTGCTTGTTTATTATGGGATATTGTTGCTTTTCTTAATTTTTTTTAAAATATCTCTTTCTTTAGGTACTGAAGGCCGCTCCCCACTGCAGATCCTCAAGAAGACCAACTCGCCCAGAGACCATCGTTCTCAGGTACGAGTGCATTTGCAGCTGTAATTTATCCACATGTTGGCTCATTGAAGCAATATCTGTATTTCAGCTGTTCAAAAACTAATGCAACACAGTAAATTAGCTGTTAAGGTAATGTGTTGATTTCTTCCCAGATGAAGCTGAAGGTGTCCACCCCAGACAAGCAGAGGCCTGGACAGATGGACCGCCGAGTGCTGGCCGTGTCTCTGGATAAGGAGAACCGATGAGGCACTGCAGTTATGTGTCCAGCTGTTTTTATGTTTTTAAAAAACATGTTTTTATTTGTACAGTGTCCTGTGTGTATATATTACTTTTACTGCCATCTGCTGCAGTCTTCTTCCTTGTCATTGTGTAAATAAAATTTGGAAACCTACTTCAGCTTTAAATATTACTGGTCAACACTTTTCTATTACTTTGACCACTTTTTTTTGTTATGAGAGCACTCACACTTCATCTTCTTCAGTACCCAAATTATATTCTGCTTGTCCGTAAAGAAAGGTTGACACTTAATATTTCTTCATTTTACAAAGACCACACCACTCCCAGCTTTGATGCTATTGTTTTTGCCTCCTCGGCAGTGTTTCTACTTATGAAATGTACATTGGAGCGAACTTCTAATTGAACTGTGACATTTTGGCTCTGTTGGTCTCATTAGTTTAGCTCAGTGGTTCTCAAACTTTTTCTCACTTCAGAAGCAGAGAAGTTCACACCTCACACATTTTTTCTTTTCATCAATCAACAATTAAAAAGGATTTAAGATGAATAACTCAGATAATATCAGAAATCTCTGGTTTCTCTTGTTCATATTTTTTCCTGGTTCTTCGCGAACCCGCCTGCACTGGCTGCACTGGTTTTGCTCCCCACAGTTTGAGAATCGCTTGCCTAGCGGCTATTTTAAATTTTATGACAGACTTGAACTCGTCTGTTCTGGTTTAAAGTGACACCCTGTCTCTGCATCCTAAGAAGCTGCAGTTCAAACTGTACCTGTGGGTTAGTCCGAATGCCAAAGATATTTTATCTTTTTCGGCCCGTCCTCTGTAACCATTGGACATGGTTGTGTGTTAAAATCCCAGTAGATCAGCAGTTTCTGAAATACTCAGACCAGCCCTTCTGGCACCAACAACCGTGGCACTTTCGAAGTCACTTAAATCACCTTTCTTCCTCATTCTGATGCTCGATTTGAAATTCAGCAGGTCATCTTGACCTTGTGTGCATGAGTAACTGCATTGAGTTGCTGCTGTGTGATTGGCTGATTAGATATTTGTAGTTCACAATGCGGCACCTTAAGCACTGAAACTATTTCTTGAGCTTTGCTCAGATCTGATGACCAAAGCTTCATATTAAGGTCAGAAATTTCACCATTAATTAGATGCTGCATTTATTTTATTTATCTTAGGCTATATCATCCTGATTTTTATGATTTTTATTGATGGGATAGTCTGGGGATTGAATGGGTGTGTTTGTGTGTGTACAAATGAAGGTTTCACAGTGTGGATGCGAGTGAGGCTGGAGGGCTTGTAGGCTATTTATATAGAGTGGCCCGGTGATAAAGTGGTTAGTGCCATTACCCTACCGCAGGAAGGTCCCTGGTTCAAGCCCCAGCTGGTGCTTCTCTGTGCCTTCCTTTAGGTACTCCAGCTTCCTCCCACAGTCCAAAGACATGCATGTTAGGTTAACTGGTGATTCTAAATTGCCTAGGTATAATATTCAGCTTGTATTTTGGATATGCATTTGTCTTTTTTACATTGTGTCTACCTGCAAATAGAATTTAGTAAGTAGCTGAATCGGGTACACGGGATCTTTTCTCTTCTGAGGTGAATGTTTTTGTGTGTGGTCCCTGACTCATGAATAATAAAACTAAACAGTTTGACAGAGAATTAGGCTAAAAGAAATCTAGTACAAGAGCAGATTTTGAAAGAGTAGCTAATTGTAATAGCAATCCGATTTTGTTTAGCATGCAACTGTGTGTTAAAGCCCTGCATCATGCCATTTGGTTGGACCCCTCCTATACCACCACTAGTGAGATGCAGGAAAAGAGCATATTCATATATTTCTTTCTACAGTGAAAGTAAAGAAGTCATCAGTGTTGATGACATGTTATGCTTTACTCTTATCTGGGATTTAAATGTCAAAAATAAACACAAAGACTCGTGTAATGCAGATGTTTATTAGGTAGTATTGCTTCACTTTGTACAGTTTGTATCCACTGTGGAAAGGAGCCCGTCTAAATTAGAGTTAGATTTTATTTGTATGTACACAACCTGTCCTTCAAGTTTAAAGGTTAGCATGCAGAGGAAAAGTAAGCACTTATATACAAATTCAGATGTACTACTCATAAGCACACAGTAGCCATTTACCATCCATGTAACACTCATACAAAGAGTCTTGTCCTGAATCAAATGGGTCATCTTTTTATGTAAGTGCTTAGTGAACCATGAAAATCATTTTATTATCCCATCTGTCATTTCAGCAGTTTACAGAAAGCACTTCTCAGGTCTAGCTAACAATGGGTTAGGCCAAGTGATGATACCCGAAATCATGGTAAATATTGTCCATTGATCACATGCAAAACAAATCAAACACTAATGTAGACATCTGCAAACTAGAGCTCCATTTTAATTAAAATTAGAAAATGAACAGGAAATAACTGTAAGGATCTAGGGGATCTAGCAAAACTAAGAACAAACAACAGTCTGAAACAATAATGCTCATTTATATGATTTAACTTATGCTTTGATATAAATCACAGCATAACATGCTAGTAACATGTTAGTTACCCAACACAACACAGGCTGCAACTTGACATATTTAATTCTATCTCATCCTGTGTGCTACTGTTTCCATTTGGCAACTGTTCTCATTGGACGATCTTTAAATTAATGTGCATACTTGATCCATGTGAACCACAGTATAATTAACTACTGATAGGAATTACATTTTCTCAGACCCCCACCCAAAATTCCCCCATAATGTGAGAAGAAAGTTTTGAGTGCAACCTAACAGAGAGAAGAGAAAATATTCACATTACAACCCCTCTCCAACATCAGATAGGACTTGGCACAATTTAAAACACCCTCTTCTCACCCTATGTGGCTCCTCATCCCCTCCCTCAAACTTCAATTTCTTTTTATCTTCTTCACTTTCCCCCATGGCGGACATTAAGTGCTCTCTTTCCGAGGAACAGGCTCAGTTCCAAATCTTGAGGAAGCTGTCCCAGGATCCTGTGCAGCATGCCATGCCATCTGCAGATACTCCGATGCAGCTCACTCTGTTGTCATGACCAGCCAGCACTCCTGAACAGCAGCACACAGGAAAAGAAAAACAAAACAAGACCCCATCCCATGTGATGGGTTAATAAAAGGTAGATTTTGAAATAAACTGCTAATTCAGATTTATCTTCCTGTTTTCTAGCTCTAAAAACTTACATGACAAAGCATTTTAGTTAACTTAAACAAATGTAAAAACTGAACTTTAGAAGGAAAAGTAACTGAAACTATATTGTGTACTTACAAAGTTAACTAAAGAAATAAATATACACAGGAAATTCAGTTTTAGTCTGTCACATTGGTCAAATTTGTCAAGCAGCATGCAGAGGCACTGGTGCAGCTATTTATTGAGACTGGGATATCTTTGGGACTGCGTGCCAAGTGTTTGTGTTGTATTGTAGTATTGTACTGACCTTAACTTCTTGATTCTTACAAAAACCACACATACCACAATGAAAAAACTAATAAAAACTAAACAGCAACAGAGCAAACCCACTCTGGAAACTAAGTAAAAGGAAAAAAATAGAATTAAAACAAGAGAAAAAGACGGAAAATAGTATAATAACTCTGGTACTAACCAACTCTCTCAGCTTTAAGTGAGTCCCAGATGTTGACGTTGAAGTCATCATAGCCAGCCAGGATCAGGCGTCCAGACAGGGAGGGGGCAAGAGAGGTCACCCCACACATGATGCTGGAGTCCTGGTAGGTGATGAGCTCCTGGTCGGCTCGCAGGTCGTACATCTTGCAGGTGGCATCATCTGATCCTGTTATCACTGCATTACCATTGGGGAAGAACTGGAAGAAACAGAAGTGGTTAGAAACCGGGACTCCTGGGAGAGGAAACATTCAGGGCTCTGCACAGAACTGAGAAAGAAATTTTTTTGTTGTTTTCCTCACCCCAATGGCGTTGATGTCACTCTCATGGCCTCCAAAGGTCTGTCTGCACGTGCCCTCCCTGATGTCCCACAGCTTGGCTGTGAAGTCACAAGCCCCTGAGATGAAAAACTTGAAATCTGGAGACACGGCCAGGGACATGCAGTCTCCCTGGTGTCCGGCAAACACAGTCTTTTGGGTTCCCGTCTCAATGTCCCATAGTACACTAGGAGGAGAAGTTTATTTCAATTTAAAGGGCACAGAAAGAATTTAAAATGTGTTTTTGTTCAGTCAAACTATATGTTCTTACCAAGTGCAGTCGCCTGAGCTGGTGATGATCTCACTGTCGCTGAGGAAACGACAGCAGGACAGGTAACCTGTACAACCAAAACAATACCACATGAGGCACTGCAGAACACATTCAGAGTGAATATTTAATTTCCAATCCTTGTTGTCCTCCTACCTGTGTGTGCTGCCAGCTCACGCATGACCTTGACGTTCCCGTCCTTGCCCTTGAGATTGTAGATGGAGCACATGTTGTCCAGACCGCCACACGCCACGAGGTTTCCAGAGGGTGCATAAGCACAAGTCATCACCCACGATGACTTCAGGGGGATGGCATTCACCTGGGTACACAAAGAGGACTTGTTTTCAGCCTCTGAAACCAAAGGGATCTCAAACACTAATATGAATGTACTGTAAACATAAGGCCTTTAAATATTTAAATTTGAGTGATTGAGTCCTACAGGAACACAATATTTTTATCCCAAGATAGAAAGTAAGTTAGATACCATAACTTTGAAACCTTTCCAACCTAATTCTTTAATGTGTAAAGTTGTAGAGAGGTGCTTAAGGCACTATAAGAAATACACTGACATGTGTATTTTGGTGTGTTTGAGAGCGAATACACCCTGCAAGGTTTTAACCACATTTACTTTAGGGTTAGTTTTAGCTGGGAAATAAATTCTTATTGTGTACACCAGCCTGCTTCCACCATTTACTGGGATTATAATAGACCTCTCCTTTGCTCTTTCCTACCTTGTTGGTCGTGATGGTGTCCCACACAATGAGTTTTCCATCTTGTGAGGCGCTGACACACAGTCTGGTAAAAGCAGTGAATAAAAGACACAAAGAAAAGGATATGTCACTTGACAAATTAACATTAAGCATATGCTATGTTTCTATCAATTTCCTCAGCTTCAAGCAATTTGTGTCCTTAGCAAATCTAATTTACCATCAGGTCTCCCTCTTGCATATGTTGGCTTTGCTCACTCTCCTCACAATTTACCTTAAATTTATTAGAAACCTATCAATTCTTGGCTGGGACACATAAAAAGCAGGTGTCCTTTCAATTTGTGTACAATATGATGGGTATTTACTTTGAGTCAGAGGCCCAGTGCATTGCATAGATCTTGGCAAGATGGCCCCTTAGTGTTTTCCTGGTCTTCATTTGGACACGCCCCACCACTGTGATCCCAGCTGCTGCCTCCTGCAGTGTTGTATCCTGCACCGCCTTACGAGCTGCCTGCAGAGCACACGCAAACAAAGCTGTTCAGGTCACTGCCAACAATGATGTACAGTGCAGTTAGGAATAATGTATAAACATATGCCAGACTGATTTTAAAATATGACACCAGGTCACAGAGAGAAGCAAATCCACATAATATCATGTATAATGTTTTCTGGATCTGCCACAGATGTTATAGATGGGCCAACTTACAGTGATCTGGTCTTTGAGACTGTCTGCCTCCTTTCGAAGTTGCTCCATTTCACCCATGGCGATGTTAGTTAGGCACTGTCACCAGTGGAGACAAGGAGAGATGTCACAAGAGCTGGTAGTCCTGTAAATAAGAAGAGGAGACGTGGGAAAGCAGCATAAACAGAATTCAGTTACCAAGAAATCATAAGAAATTTGCAGAACTGCCTGTACTATCACTTCATGCCAGAATTTTACCTGCATTTACCTGTTAACCTCCCTACTGTAAGTCTCCAGGTAAGTGCTACTTTGCAAGTCAAACCTGGCCCCGTCTGCTTTGCAAACTTTTCTAAATACCCAGGAACACACAGAGAAACCCACAAGACACACCTACACACACACACACACACACACACACACACACACCAGACTGCATGAATATTCAAGTGGTTAAAGTTTGTTCTTCAGACGATGTGAGAGCAAAGATCCTCACCCTGAATGTACACACAAACCAGTATGTCCTGTAATAATGTGCGTATACTCTCACTTGCTGCGTCTCAGCTCACAACACTTGTAGAGGAATTTGTGCCATTTAACACTCCAGTTGAGCTCTCATCTAATGTTGATGGCTATTAAATTTGCTCATGTCATGATTAAATGAGCAGCGTTTAGCAGTAAAACCAATCGCCTAATGGTCAAACTCATAAAGTGTGACAAATGTAATCAACGCACAACTGAAGAGGCAGCCACTATCTCAAAAACAGCACAGAGAAGTTCAGATGGAAAAGCATGACACTCATCTACTGGTGAAGCACCACAATATAACCAAACTTATAAAAATGAAACACCCTCTTCACTCTGTTGTACCAATATTACAGGTTATGTCTATTTCCTTGTGAAGCAATCGATTATCTTGATGCTATTTCCTTTATCTTACCTTAAAAAGTGACAGAAGGGAATACTTGTGCTGATTTTATTGTTTGTGTCCCAGTAGCAATCTCTCTCTTTCTCTCCCTTCTACTATTTGAATGAGTGTCCCTGTCAAAACACATGACCAAGTGGATTTGCCTCTAATTTGTTTGAAGTGAAAAGGAGAGTAAGGGAAAGGAGGGAGTGACTCTGTAAAAGATAGAGATTTGATTTAATTGTTTGCCACTGGGCTCTATATGTAATACTAAAGTAAATGGATGTTGGCCTGATGCTGGTGCTCCAAAAACACACCAACAGCTACACTTTGGGTGTAGCTTTCTTAACCTGCTGACTGATACATTGTCCCTGAAGTTTGAAACAGGGGATTTTAAGCCTTTGCTCCAGATGTGGAAATTGCTCCAGTAATGAGTGTTGTAATGATGCTCGAGTGTTTTAGTTGTGCTATTACCCTTTTGCCATTGTGTTCCTGGGACCCTGCCATTGTTCCATGTGATTAAATGACTGCTAGGGGTTGCTGGATGGTGCAGTGCATTAACACAGACAGAGGGAGAAGAGGAGGCAGAGGGAGGGGAGGCAGGGAGTTATGGGGTGGGGGGTGGGGGGTAAGAGGCGAGGCAGGAGAGTGAGTTTTAAATCCTACTGGCTGAGATTTTAAGGGATGCCTTTTGGATCAAATCTGCTCTCATCCGATTACTGACTGCTCTTTGCATCTGGATAAGAGACGGAGAAAGGGATGGGGCGGCAGATAGGGGGGTGAGAATGAGGGAGAGGGCAGATGGAGGTGGTGGACTGAGAGAGAGCTGGTGAAAGGTGGAGGCTTTTTGGTGGGACAGGGTCCACGAGTATGACCAGTGACTTGACTTTGGTGCATCTGAGAGCTCCTCACACAGTTTCAGTCTTACAACTTGCAAAGAGATATTAGAATATTTTTGATTTGGCTGTTTATTATTGGCTTAAAATCGAATTCACTTGAGTTCCTTTAATTGCAAAGTAGCTATCCATTTAAATGTGCAAACATTTTATTTGCTTTTTCTTCAAAGTGAAAATGCACCCTTTTGTCTCAATGTCTTCATAACGTCAGCCAAAACAGCTGTTTCTTATCCATCAACAGTGTATAACGACTTCTTTTAAACTCAACTGTATCCCAATATAAATAGTAGGCATACTGTAATAGAAGATTTTTTTCATATTGCACAGGCAGGCCTGGTTGTGCTATGAACCACTTTTTTCTGCCCTTAAAACTTTGAACAGCCAATGCTTTGATTCTTAGTTTTACACCGAGAATAATGCATCTAAAATAACAAGTTTACACAGCTCTGTTGTGCCGATTATGTCTGATAGTATTAAAAGTCCGACAACAAAAGAGGTTTGTTTTTTATACAGATTATAAGACCATACAATTAAACTAGTAGTGTATGCTGATCCCAGACAAATCCCTCATCTGCATGTGCCATAAACAAAAGATAAAACACAGCTAAGTGCATTGATTACATGTCAGTATAAATGTGACATCTCCATAGTTGACGTTTGATCACAAGTATGCCATACTGAGAGCCTGATGCATTTTAAGAATCAGCAACTTTCCAGCTTGGGAAGGACTTTTTTTAGAATTTAAGTGCAAGAATGTATCATGACACTCAAAACAATGGCACTTCAAGCCTCAAGAATTTGGACAAATTTTGAAAGATATCAGTGTTAAATGCTATGAATTCAGTTTTATCTGATCCTTTAAATTTGAGCCTGAGAAGCATGACACAAAACTAAAAAGAACAATGTATGTTCACAGCAACACATGACCATCTACTTACCGATAGGAGACTCCGATCAAGGTGTTTTGGTGGCTCTTTAATCACTCTTCCTCCAGCGGCCTCCCTCAGGTTGTTATCATAAGTTCAGCCTGTCTGTTACGACACTTTCCTCTGTTCATTCACTTTTGGTATCGCACACTGTGCGATATTCCCCTGTCGCTCACTTGCCTCACTGCTCCTATGAGGAACAAATGAGGATTGGAGGGATGAAGGGAGATCAGCAATGAGGGGATAAACCCTCGGATGGAAGA
>VUQI01061167.1:10540-26572 GCA_015106735.1 Paratilapia polleni
GTGGGGGGAGGGGAAAAGGGGGGGGGGGGGGGGGGTATGGTGGTGAAACAGACAGAAAGGGAAAAGAGACAGTGGGAGAAACCAAACAAGGTGCAGAGCATGTCTGTGGGGTCACAAGACATGAGCCGGGGTGAATCCAAGTCAAAAAGTAAGAGATGGAAATCATGGAGGGGAGGGGAAAGAGGATAAATAGAGGACCTGGGAACATGGCTTTTTATGGTGCTGAGGTAGTCTTTAAAAGATCTATGACTGACAGGAGGGTTTGTGTTTTGTAAACCCGAGGTGAAGCTAATATTAGAAAGTTTGTGGGCAGAGAGGGAGATTGGCAGAGCAGGGATCAGACTGGGTACAATGGTGAAGTGCAGATTACAGGGAAATACCTATGGATGATTCTTATTCGCAAGCTGAACAACCAAGCGTGGACATTTACTGACAGTGTACAGAATGTGTACCACTGTAGCTATCACCTAAGGGATACTTAAGAGACCCAAAGGCCCCTCGTTTTGGCCTAATAGCCCTTTGGTTAGCTCAAGTTCTGTTCAAATACCTAAATTTAGCGGCTTCTGTTGTCATCCTTTTCTGTTAGCGTGCACTCCACAGCTTTTGCACATTATCTAACAGAGGAAATCACCTGTGTTAGTTATGAAACAACACAGCTTGTACTCACGATCACGACATTGCACTTTTAGGCAGAAAGCTGGATCTGTGAGTACAGTGACTGCATTTGACTCAAAAGGCCTGGGATAAAGTCCCTGAATCAGGTGCTGAATCCTAGCTGCATTATTAAAGGAAGTGCCCATCCCTTTCTCACTGACGTTTTCACATGAATTCTTGGACAGTCAAGAGATTTACTTTATTGGGATTAGGATAATTCCCCTTTCTGTTTCTATAGTTTTGCCTACCTTGTGAATGCTCATGAAGGATTTATGGCAGAGCTGTTAGTGCTGGATTGCCCTCCGTGGCATTTAGGTGTTCCTAATAAAAAGCTCACTGAGTGTTTGTAACTTTTTCTCTGGGAAATTGGTCTCAAATACACAGTGTCCTCTGAACAATAAGAAAACATTCAAATCATAAACTAGTCCTAAAACAAATTTCCCTAGGGGTGCTTAAAAGTACACAGTGACAATATGCAAAGTGCTACTTATTATTTCCTAGTTATTCAGCCTGCTTGAGGGTAAGTGTGTTTGCATGTATCTTACTTAAACATCCCAGTCTAAGGCTTCATTACTGTCCTTGTTTCATATTGTTTCAGCTTCTCCAGAACACACTTCACTTAGTTGTTAAGGATAATTAGAAGATATGATTAAAAGACAAAATAGAATGTAAATGCCTGCCATTGACAAACTTAAGCCATGATCTTTCACCTTCCTGTCAAAAGAAGGCAAAAGTAAAGTTTCCATCATGGAACAAGTAGCTCCAATATCACATCATTACTTTCCAGGCAAACCCTTGTTGACACAGATTCAGACAGTTAAACAGCATCACTGTGCCACTAATACAATATGAATCCCTTGTTTGCACATTTGCGTACATATCTGTGTTTGGAGCAGAAAAGCTTTTGCTGTGTGTTAATGTGTGTGTTGCCTGCTTCTTGGGTTTATTCTATGATCCAGTGTGGCTAAATTGAGCTCTGTAGTTTAAAAGTGTTGACCTTTGCTCACTGGATTGTGGTGACGACAATGGTGCCGACCCTGGATTTGGAGAAATGGAGTCGGGGCGGTGCAGGCTGTGAAGTGGTGAGTAAAACAGAGAGAAAACCAAAAAGTGAAACAAGGGATTTGTTAGCAGACACACAGATACAGGACAGGATAAAGACAGAAAGAGTGTCAGATTATGGGTTACTATTTAAAGACTAACAATGCCTTGTTCTACTATAAAGTCACATTAAAGTGGTTTTTAAAATGTAATAATCTGCTTAGCTTTACAACTATGATTTTATTACATTTACTGTTATTGTTCAAAAAGAAAACAGTCTGAACTGAAAGCAGAAAAGGTGAGCATCCCTCCCCGAGTGAGACAGAAAATTTAAATAATTCAGCATATAACACAGTCCCTGTGCAGCACAATAAAGACAAGAAGACGAGAGTTTATTTTGTTTACTCTGTAGGTGCTGGACAGGATCTCAGACTGCTGGATCTTGTTTTGCATAAATGGGTACAGGGTGGCAGTCTATGGAGAAGCGACTGGATTAAATGACAAATGTGTCAATCACAAACATGCTGTTAGACTGGTGATGTTATGCTCTTTTGCCACTCAGGTTTGCAACAAATGCTCCTTTCTAAAGGATACTGCTTTCTGTTATCTACAGTCTCAGAAATATGTGTACAGTAAAACTCTATTTCAGTCCCTACAGGTACAGTCTACCTACAATGCCTTGCAAAAGTATTCATACCCCTTGAACTTTTCCACATTTTGTCATGTTACAACCACAAACTTAGTCTTGCCATAGATTCTCAATAGGATTTAGGTCTGGACTTTGTCTGGGCCATTCTAACACATGAATATGCTTTGATCTAAACCATTCCATTGTAGCTCTGGCTGTATGTTTAGGGTCGTTGTTCTGCTGGAAGGTGAACCTCCACCCCGGTCTCAAGTCTTTTGCAGCCTCTAACAGGTTTTCTTCCAGGATTGCCCTGTATTTAGTTCCATCCATCTTCCCATCAACTCTGACCAGCTTCTCTGTCCCTGCTGAAGAAAAGCATCCCCACAGCATCATGCTGCCACCACCATGTTTCATGGTGGGGGTGGTGTGTTCAGGTTTCCGTCACACATAACGTTTTGCAATGTAGGCCAAAAAGTTCAATTTTGGTCTCATCTGACCAGAGCACCTTTTTCCACAGCAAACTCCAAACAGGACTTCTTATAGCTTTCTTTCAACAATGGCTTTCTTCTTGCCACTCTTCCATAATGATTTGTGGACTGCACAACTAATAGTTGTCCTGTGGACAGATTCTCCTACCTGAGTTGTGGATCTCTGCAGCTCCTCCAGAGCCTCTTGGCCTCTTGGGTGCACCAGTCTGAGGTCCTGAGCACTGTGGAACAGGTTTTCATTGAGGATATCTCTGTACTTTGCTCCATTCAGCTTTCCCTCAACCCTGACCAGTCTCCCAGTCCCTGCTGCTGAAAAACACCCCCACAGCATGATACTGCCACCACCATGCTTCACTGTTGGGATGGTATTGGGTAGTTGATGAGCGGTGCCTGGTTTCCTCCAGGCCTAACATTTTGAATTGAGACCAAACAGTTCAATCTTGGTTTCATCAGACCAGAGAAGCTTGTTCCTCACAATCTGAGAGTCCTTCAGGTGCTTTTTTACAAACTCCAAGTGGGCTTTCTTGTGTTTTGCACTGAGGAGAGGCTTCAGTCTAGCCACTCTGCCATAAAGCCCAGATCTGTGGAGCACTGCAGTGATGGTTGTCCTTCTGGAACTTCATCCCATCTCCACACAGGATCTCTGGAGCTCAGTCAGAGTGATCAGGTTCTTGGTCACCTCACTAAGGCCCTTGTCCCTCGCTTGGTCAGTTTGGCCGGGCGGGTTGTGCCAAACTTCTTCTGTTTGAGAGTTATAAAGGCTGCTGTGCTCTTGGAAACCTTCAGTGCAGCAGAAATTTCTTTGTAGCCTTCCCCAGATCTGTACATTGCAACAACCCTGTCTCTGAGCTTTGTAGGCAGTTCCTTTGGCCTCATGGCTTGGGTTTTGCTCTGATATGTGTGTCTTTCTAAATCATGTCCAATCAGTTTAGTTTACCACAGGTGGACTCCAATCAAGGTGTAGAAACATCTCAGCAATGATAAAGAGAATTGGGAAGCACTCTTGGAAAGTGTTTTTGCAAAAGGTCTGAATACTTATGTAAATGTGATATTTCAGTTTTTTCTTTTTAAATTTACAAAAAATCCTAAAATTCTGCTTTCAATTTGTCATGATGGGGTACTGAGTGTAGATTAATGAGAAATTTCTTTTTTAAACAAATGGAGCATCAGGCTGCAACATAACAAAACTGAAAAAAAAATGATGGTGGTCTGAATACTTTCTGAACTCAATATACCTTGAACCCTGAAGCAGATGATTCTGTCAGCTAAAACAGGAAACTGAGGCTACAGTTTGCAAGGGATCACCAAAATTGGACAATAAAAGTTTGGAAAAAAGTCACCTGGTCTCATGAGTCTTGATTTCTGCTGCAACATTTGGATGGTAGGGTCAGAATTTGACATAAACAACATGCAAAAAAGCATGGATCCATCCTGCTTTGTATCAACAATTTAGGCTGCTGCTGGTGGTGTAATGATGTGAGGGATACTTTCTCAGCACACTTAGTATCAACTGAGCATGTTGAAAAACACTACAGCCTACCTGAGTATTGTTGCTGACCATGTCCATCCCTTTATAACCACAGTGTACCCATCTTCTGATGGCTGCTTCTACACCATGTCACAAAGCTCAGATCACCTCAAACCGGTCTCTTGACAATGAGTTCACTGTACTCAAATGGCCTCCACAGTCACCAAATCTCAATCCAATAGAGCACCTTTGGGATGTGGTGGAACAGGAGATTCACATCATGGATGTGCAGCTGACAAATCTGCAGCAACTTTGTGTCAATATGGACCAAAATCTCTGAGAAATGTTTCCAGCACCTTGTTGAATCTGTGCCATGGAGAATTAATGCAGTTCTGAAGGCAAAAGGGGGTCCAACCCGGTACTAGTGTAACGAATGAAGTAGCCAGTGAGTGTATGTGTACCTTTTCAAAGACCAAAAAGGTGCATTTTCCCAAGCGATAAAAGGAACATATCTTTACCATGCAATATCAGAAGACAGAAATAAGCTACAGAATTAATATTACTCTTATATTCTGAGGTTTTACTGTTTAAGTTAAATGAAAATAATTCATTTTTCTGACAAGTTTCATTCTATATCTGTCATGTATATACTGGCAGCATGGTGGTGTCGAGGTTAGCACTGCTGTCTCCCAACAAGAAGGTTCTGGGTTCAAATCTGTCAATTTTCTTTGGAGTCTCTTTCCACTTTCCAACCAAACTTAAAAGATGTCTTTTCACAGAAGACCTTTCACTTTGTTCTCCCTGTGCCTGGTGGCCAAAGGTGCATCTACAACAACAGCAGCTTAGACTGTCCAAGTGACAAGCTGCTATAAATCCATTAGAGTTTGTTGTGACATGTTATGCTTGTTCTGACTGTATATAAGCAGTGGGTGTGTTTAAATGTTGGATGTGTGCGGCTGTTCTTTTAACTTTTGATATTTCTTTTTAGCCCTACCCCTATTTGCCCAAAATAAAACAAACTTGTGACATGAAAATTTGAACCTTGTTATTCCTATTTACTCTGCTCCTAAAATTATGTAAGGCATCAAGGCCAGAAATCATTAGTAGGCGACCAATAAGAGGTTAGGGTCACAAATAGTAGGAGGGTTAATGCGTGGAAATGCGACATAGGAGATGAGTGGTCCTGTCAGCTACTCACTACACACAGCAATCAGTTATAATGACGCCAGCTTTATAACTACGCTGCTGGGCCTTACATAATTTCTGCTGCTCATATGAAATATACAAAGTTTAGCTGTAAATTTCTTGCTCGTATATGCATGTAACATTCGAACAGTAGACGGGTAGGATGCTTAATGTGAGGCCATCTAAAATGCATTTTAGCGACATAACACCTATTTAAGAGAAGATTAATGCAGACTTGTTTTGGGCACTACATGGTCTCAGTGTGAGAGGGAGGGAAAAGGTTAAAACCAAGGCTCCATTAAAAAAAGGGCCCCCTGACCCAATTCCACAGCGGCAAGGGATTATAACACAGGGGGGAGTGAGAGTGTTAATGTGGGCCACAAACAGCACTTGAGTCGGCACCTAATGCACAAGACGAAAACAGAGGAGGGGGCTGAGTGGAGGCGCTGGTTGTAATGGGGAGGATAAGTTGGGAGTAGGTGGTCGAGTGTCACTGCGCTGGATGTGAATGATTAAATGATCTCTCCAGGATTACTATTCCATATTCAAAATGGGAGATGTTTTTAAGCTTCATAAACAAATGCACTCATTTATGAGGGATTAACAGTAATCTCTCTATTTCACCTCTCGCTGTCTCTCTCTGGTCCGTTTTTCTCCCTTTTCCTCCCTCAAATTATAGTTTCTGGATAGTGTCACTGCTTTTACAGTTTCCTACTACTGTGTGGCTACTATCTTATCACATACTTCTAACCAAAACATAAATACAGACTAAAAAAATATTAACCCTCTAGTTGGTTTGTTTTTTTATTTTGAATCAGGAGGCAGTCAAAGAGGGTGTGAGGTAATCGCTTAATAGATTACACAGCCTTGTTTTCACTTCATCTAATGCTCTCTCTGTTCAGAACTTACATGCATTTGGTATGCTATGCCCACAGTACACTGATAAAGAGTCACATTTATGACTTTTTATTCTCTTCAGTTTTCAAGGCAGTGATCAGTCAGTAATGCTTTTCCTTTGACATTATAGAGGGGAAAGGACATTATTTCCCTCACTTACCCTCATCATATTCAGTATAAATATAATATATACACACATGCAAACTTTACATCAGTGGGCATGAAGAGAGTGAATGTGTGGGTAATTAATCGTGGGGATGGAGTTTGGGTCTGCTGTGGGATAAAAATTTCCAGTTTCAGTGTGTCAGGTTTGTTCTGGCTGTCACAGCTCATCCTTGCCCCCCATCACTCTGCCTCTTTCTCGTTTCTTTTCCTTTGGCTCTTGGCTCCGAGCATTACGGCCAGCGGTGGCGCTGCCCTCTGTCTCCTCCTTGTCCTTTTTCACCACACTCTGTCCATCTGCTGCCCACACGGCCTCTGCCTCCTCTCGCTCCTGAGGGAGAGACGCAAAATACAGCTGAAATATTGACTTCCTATGGTCACAATGGCATAAAAGGTTTGGAAGGAACACTTGTCCCTGTTAGAATAACTGTAACTTCTCTATTTGCACTTTCAGGAAAAATCTTTCTGTAAAACTGATTCTCCTCTGTTAAAGTGAAGCTTAGCACAGTTTCTTTTGCCCAACAGCAGCCCACAGGGCCAACAGTGATAACTGTAGGATAAACTAACTTAACTAAACTTTGCTTGCATAACCAAAACTTTTATCAAAATGTAGCCAAGCAGACTATGCAAGGCTGGAGCAGACGACCCCCCCCCCGAACTAAACAAAGTGAGCTTAATGCATGCAAATTTATATTTTCTCTTACAAAAAGATGATCAACATGATGCTAAAAGTTATGTAAACTGAGCTATTTCAATAACCTTTTTGGCTCAACAGCAACTCTTCAGATCTCTGTTATTATTACTGTTGAGGACACACTCCCTCACTGCATAAATTCACACTTTATTAAAATACCGAAATACCTTTTGGTTTATAAATTAATGTGGCTATGAAAAACGATTGGACATATGATGAACCTAAAAGACAACGCCATGGTGTCACCACAGACCAGGCAGAGTAAATGGGAAAACATGCAAACAGCCACCAGATTTGCATTGCGCTCCAGCTGCTCTTGTTATCCAAGACTGGTGTCACGACATCAGCAACCACATGCCTGCAGGCGACAGGGCAGACCTGAGGAGGAGGAGGAGGAGGTCATGGCTCTGTGTTGTCATAATGCTCACCATGTCCCTGTAGAGCTTCTCCTTTGTGAACCACAGGGCCAGGGCACACCGCCGGCCTCTGGTCACTGCAGTCACACCGTGAGGATTTACCGGACCTGAGGAGAAGCCCACCAGTCGACCACAGCTGGGTTTTACTCGAGCCTGAAGACGCAGAGGAAGATGTAAAAGCTCAACAATTACCAGACCCAACTCATTTAAGTGTAAAAAATAACAAAATTAAAAGAAACTTACTGTTACTGTCTTGGCGTCTCTGTTAGTGAAGAACAATTCTCCACCATCAAAGTTGTCATTCAGGTAGAGAATGGCACTGTGAGACAGAGAGATCTGATGTCTGTCATTCAGTCATAAAAGTTACCAGCTGTGTAAGAATTAGGCTAAAATCTGAGCAGCTGAAATATATAAATGAACATACAGTCTTTAAATTTACAGTTTGTTGTCACATTGTTATATATTACTATTAATCCCATTTAAAGTGGGATAAGTTGTCTGCCTCTGAGATGAAAATATGCTTTTTCTTATGGATTTTCATGTGTTGAATCCAGATATGACAATCAAAATGGCAGATTGGGTACTGTTTCCAAGATATTTATTTTATTTTTATTTTTACATTTTATACCTATGTACATTGTTTAGATGAGCTTTAATCATAAATTGTAAGCTTATGTCTTGTCATCTGTTTATGGCCACTTCATATGTCAATATTTCACCTTTCTTCATTATGCAACCCTTACAAAAATCAGAAAAAGGTCTACATAGAGTAGATTTAATATTAAATATTATATTAGAAAGTATACTAGAGTTACTTCACCTCAGTTCACAAAACAAACAAAAAAAACAAACAAAAAAAACAACTGCATTTTTTAAAGCCCAACCTGCCAGGCCAAGTCAAGATGTTGTGTCTCAGTGGGAATTGTGTTTTGGAGAAATGTCAGTTTCATCAGTCACCCAAAAATAATATAACGTGTAGCTTGTTCGTTTCAGCAGAATATTGAAATATGAAAATTATTACCTGTCAAATATTTTAATATGCTTTAAAAACATGTAATTTACTTTGGAGCATTACAGATTTACTGCTACAAGGTCAGAGTAGAAGTCAAAAGGTCAAATAGAGATGATGTCATAAGATATTAAAACTGACATTTGCATCTCATACTTAACACAATTCCAATTCATACAAGCCCAATTTCGACAAAACTGGATGGATAGTTTAGTTTAGTCTGAAAAACATTCCCACCTGACCTCCTTAGAAACAGCAATTTTTTTTTTCTGTAAACAAATTTTAAGCACCAATATCTTGGCATATATCACAGTTTAAATAGCAAAGCTACATCAGTTTAATCTCTATGATGTGGAGTCACAGCAGCGAGCACTGGTATCCTGGATTTATCTGTTTTCTGATATTTCACTGGAAAAAATAAACTTTAAAAAGTGCATTCTGGGTAAACCTTTAAGGGTAATAACACCATGTGAGATAGGTAGCTGGTGAAAACAAGTTACAGCCAATAAATAGCCTCATTTTTACCTTCATTTTGATACCAGGCTCATCTTCTAGCTGTGATTCCTTCAGTGTCAAAATAACTTTCTAATATAGTCAGATTTTTTAAACTCCCAAATGCTTATGGCTGTGAAATAGAGAAACAACACTGGTGTTCACATGTTCTGTGTAACAGTTTGGACATACCACATTGATCAAACAACTTTAGGTGCTGAAGAGGTTTTTCAAATATTTCTTCAGCAAAGTCTCTGGATCACAGAGGGTTTCAAAATCAGTGGATGATCTCTTGCATCTTGTTGCTTCATTTCCTGTTTAGCTTCTGACCTTCTGTTTTCTTTTGGCATAAAATGGCGTGTAACTTTCTCTCAGTATTATATGTTAATGCTACCTGAGTGACATTTTAAAAATAAAGGGATATTAAATAAAGGAATATTCTGTTACAAAGTGAATATTTGCTAGAATAAAATGGCATTATATCATCTTGACAAACTCTTCCAAAATTACTTATGGAGAAGGTGCAAGCCTAAATTCATTATTAATCACTGAGGGAAATAATTTTTTACCTGAGGTCTCTGTGTATGAAAGCTGGTGGCTCCCTCCAACACTGCTTGGTCTCTGGCTCAAGTAGACAGTTGTCAACGTGGACGGGGTGAGACAGGTCCAACCTGCCCTCCTGGTCACCTGAGTATTAAAAAAAAGAAGAAGCATTTCACTTAGCAAAACAACACATTTAAGATCACAGTACTAAAGTTAGATTCTTAAATCCAGTGTATGCTGTAGTTTCATATTATAAGACTTATTCAGTTTATGCTAGCAGTTTATGCAGTATTGTTGGTATTACCTGTGACAGCAGTGCGGCAGACCAGGTGTGTGAAAGAGATGAAAAGTCCTGAGGGGCTCCTGAAGTAGGAGTGCAGCAGATTTTGCACTCTTTCACCCAGCTCATATAACAGCCTAGCGTCTGATTGGTTCACCAGGCCATCCTGAGCCAACTGAGGAAGAAGTAGCAGTGAGGGTCAAGAAAAGCTGCTGAAAACATCTCATAGACCTGCTTCAGTTATCTCATTTTCACCTACCTTCACAGCCCTGAGGACAGTCAGACCTTCAAATGTCTCATGAGGTGTGTGTGGAGACCGCCGCCCTCGATACCCATCTCCAAGAGATGCTGCGACCTATGAGACACAACATAAATGTATAAGTTAGGGGTTTGCATTTGTGCTTTAAAAAAATACTAATCATTTTTAACAATAGGAACTTACTGATGCTAACTGCAGTATTCTGTCACACTCCTTGTCTGTCATGACTCCATCGAGGGCAACTCGATTGGTCCCGTTTAGCATCTTGTCGTCCATTGTGATTTTCACACCCACCTGAGGGACTGGACCCCCTGCAGAGAGGACGAATAAGAAAGGATGAGACAGGAAATGGGTTCATTCTTACAGTTTGACACAAGATGGAGTATGTGCTCTTTTCATTACGCTAATATGTGACTTTGCTTTCTTCACATTTGTCTCTTACTTGCGTCTTAAGTCCCCCCAATGAGGACAAAAGAGAGAGATGCTAGGAAGTGACACAGGGACAGAGGAGCTGAAGCTGCCAAATGGGAAATCTTACCTTGCTTTGCTAAATTCAGTGATAAAAGGAAGCTTAAGTTTGTTCTTATGGTCTTTTGTGATAGCCTTTATATACTCCTGTATTCTCTTTTATTTCACTGTGATTTCAGCTGCTGTTCTGCCTGGTAACCATGTTTGGGTTTCAATAGAGATGCATCCATAGATTGGCAGACCTTTTTTTAGCCATATCTGACAATTTTAGCAATTTTTAGCAAATGATGACACACATATACTGGGTAAAAGCCAGACTTTAGAAAAGTGCAGAGACAGTCAAAATGTGGGACACTGTCTCAATGCTGTGCAGTCCACATAAAGAGGGACATCAGTCTCCCGGATCTTTAGTGACATCAGTTACTTATGATGTGCTGCACAGCTGTATCACTTGTCAAACCAACTGCTACGAATGTTCACAGAACTTCTCTTATAGGTCTGTGAAATATTGTGTGGCTTTGTGCTTCAACACTTTGCAAATTGTTAATTATTAACTATTAATTAATTAATAAATTATCCTCTATTTTCTAATGTGTTAGATTTATCACATATGACGCAATCTAAGTGTGATGTGTGCATATAATCTGATGATTCTTACACACAACACTGTAAAGTAAGCTATTTCATGTGAAAACAGTCTATAGTTACATGTGGAGGTGCAGCATTTATCCATTATGCCACTTGATAAATGTGACATAAAGGATAAATGCTGGATGAAGAGGTGTATCTGCAGAGGATACACCTTTGTTTCCTTGCTTTTAGCTCCTTGAGGTGCAATTGAGGTGACAAGGAGCTCCTCCCATGATGCCCTAGGAAGAGGAGGAGGAGGAGAGAGGCTGTGAAGACATATACATTAGCATAATGAAAAGTACCTTCTCTTACCTGCAAAAAACCCACTGTCATCCACTTCCTCCTGCTGCTCTCTCTCTTTCATTCTCTCATTCATTTTCTCTTTTTCAGCTCTGATAGTAAAACACAAAAGATGCTGAGTTGATTTTCTGTTTCATTATTTTCTACTTGTGACAGAATCACTCTTTACTTTTCTTCTTTTTTTTACCTCCAGATCTCCCTCAGCGATTCAGGTACAACATCTTCTGGAGTCCAAAGATCCTACACAGAAGATGATTAATAACCTCAGCAAATAAATGTTTTACAGCTATCCCTCTTGTCAAAACACTGTATATTTGGCATCAGTACTTACTGGGTCGGTGAAACTGAAGTCGAGGCTCTCCATACCAAAATACAGCAGCTTTTTCTCCTGCAAGGAGCGCCTGACATATCTGACAATCTCCTGTATGACAAACACATACAAACCTGTGGTCAAACATAACATTAAAGATGAATTTGAAACCTAAACATGTTGAAATAACTGAAGAAGAGAAGAGATTGTTGTTTGACAAAAATAATGACAGTTCCTGATTAATTTCTCATTTAAATTACTTGGATTATTTTCTTTAGATTTATAACTTTTTACACTTTGCCAGTGCATTGGTCATTTTAATATAATGAACATTGAGTGGTACCTGAGCAGGCTGCGTGCTCTGTGACTCTGTGTCTCCCCCTAGTGTCTCGTAATAGAGCTGCAGATTGTCTAAGGAGTCCTTGTCAGAGGGGTAGAACAGCAGGAGAGAGCGAAGCGTCTGCAACGCCCCACTTATATCACCAGCTGTCGGGAAGAGAGAATGCAAATTAAGGCAAAGTAGTGCTTAAGGGTTCAGATGAATAATAAAATCACATGACAAAACTCTGACCTTTAAACTGTGCAATGTGCAGATGCTCAAGCTGTGTGGGCAGGAAGTCCTCCTGAGCAGAAATCCTTCCAGGTCGTGTAGCCACATGAGTCACACATGACTGCCGGCACGAGAGCAGGGAGAGGGAGAGAGCTAGATGGGGAAAAAAATTTGTGAAAACTGGCACTTTCTGGTCTCTTTCTCTATGGTTTAAAACTTCTTGTTTTTTTTAACCTGCTGCCTTTTCAAACACGCCGTTAACGCTGTCTACTCCCCTGTCCTCGGGCAGCCGTTGGGAGGCGACCTCACACTGCAGCCTGCACTCCTCTGTCTGCCGTAGAGTTTCATTCACACAAGCTTTCCATTTCTCTGCTGCTTGCACCCAGTCAGAGGCGGCCTCCTGCTGGAGCGCAGCATCATAAAAGACCTGAGTTCAATGACACAAAGACAGAGAATAAATAACACAGTGAGGTAACAGTTTCATTTTAACCATCATTAATAAATTGTTAATTGTTAGTAACAGAGTAAATAGTTGTTTTTTTTTTACTGTTTAAACGGTGCACAGTAATTTTATAATCTATGTTTATTTGTCATTAGTTAATGTGTAATAAATACTTCATGAATTATACTTTTTTATGTAGTATATCAAAGCTCTTAAGAAATGGCAATTACTTTCTGATAACTAGGAAGCTATTGTTGCACAAATAGCATTTTATATACTACATTCGCAAGCCACTTTATTAGGTGCACCTGTTCAACTGCTCACCAATCACATGGCAGCAACTCAACACATTTAGGCAGGTAGACATGATCAAGATGACCTGCTGAAGTTCAAACTGAGGATCAGAATGGGGAAGAAAGGTGATTTAAGTGACTTTGAACATGGCTGTTGGTGCCAAATGGATTGGTCTGATTATTTCAGAAACTGCTGATCTGCTGGGATTTTCTCACACAACCATCTCCAGGGTTTACAGAGAATGGTCAGAAAAAGAGAAAATATCCAGCCAAAAGGAAAAATGTTGCCTGCTCTGATAAGTCTCGATTTCTGCTGCAAGATTCATTTGGTAGGGTCACAATTTGATGTAAACAACATGAAAGCATGGATCCATTCTGCTTTGTATCAACAGTTCAGGGTGCTGCTGGTGCTGTAATGGTGTGGGGGATATTTTCTTGGCACACTTTGGGCCCCTTAGTACCAACTGAGCATTGTTTAAACACCACAGCCTACCTGAGTATTGTTGCTGACCAACCCTTTATGACCACAGTGTACCCACCTTATGAAGGCTGCTTCCAGCAGGATAACACACCATATCACAAAGCTCAAAACATCTCAAACTGGTTTCTTGAGCATGAAAATGAGTTCACTGTACTCAAATGGCCTCCACAGTCACCAGATCCCAATCCAATAGAGCAGCTTTGGGATGTGGTGGAACGGGAGATTTGGATCATGGATGTGCAGTCGACAAATCTGCAGCAACTTTGTGTCAATATGTCAATTAGTTTTAGTTTCTTTTATTGATGTATTTGTCATAGGCAGATGTAAGACGTTCGGGACAGGTATTATAATACAAGTATTTCACTTACAGTCATGTTTTCATGGTCCCATGGTTTTTGTGTGTTTGGTAGTCTTAGTAAACATGTTTGAGTTTGCGTTTCTCTTTAGATTTTCCTGCAGTCTCAGAGTTTAAAGTTGAGATTTTTCCATTTACTGTATTTATGGATTTCTGTTTGTTTTCTTTATTATTCCAGTATGATGTGAGACTCCCTTCTGTTATAGTCTTTGGTTTCTGTGTTTACTTTATTTTAGTGATGAGTTTTAGTTTTGTGTTATCTTGTGTTTAGATTTATGCCTATTATCTGTAATAGTAGTATCTCCCCAGTTTTTCTGTTTGCGCCTTCCTCTGCCTCATTTCCGTGTTTATGCCTTGGTCCCTCTGTGTTCCCTAGTTAAGTGTTCGTATTCATGTCTGTGGTAGTCTCTTTTGTTTTTTTTCTTCTTTTTTTTACTTTGAAGGTTACTTTTGTTTGTGTTTTATGTTTTTGCCTGCTGTCTGTCCTTCCCCTGATTCCCTAATTGCTCCTGCAATCCACTGTGACATATGTAGACATCCCCAGTCCTACACATTGGTACCAAAGCTTCCTCAGGCTGGCTGTGTTGATGAATTTGTCCAAAGACTGAAACCATACTATTCTGTTTCCTTTTTATTTAGTGAACTAAAAGTTTTTTTTTTTCATACTTAGGTTTAGTTTAGTTTTAGCTAACTATATTAACCTTGCTGCAAAACTAAATGCTTTTCTAAGGGTCACCTATTAAGCATTTATTGGAGAGCAAAAAAAATGCATTAATCCTTTATAAAATACTGACTAACCAGTAACTTATTATAGTGCTTATAACAATAGCTTAAATACGTATAGATGTTATATCTGTTCATCATTTTATTGTTTGCTAACAGTAAAATAAAATAACTAAAGTTTAACAGTTAATTACAATTAAGTCATTATTAACAATGGTTAGTATGAAGAGTAACACAAAGTTAAAGTTGCTGAAAGGCCAGCGTTTGATCAAGAAGTTCATTTTTAATTTTGAGATATGCGAGCATGTCAGTACATGGCCCATTTACGCTTAATCGTGTTATAACATGCGTGTCTGAATAGACAAAATGAGATTCCTAGGCAGAGGCTTCACATCTGAATTACATGGTTGAATAACAGAAAAGTGAAGGTGAGAGAGCGCGAGAGACAGAGAGAGGAATTTATTCCCTCTGGCCCTGGCTGGCTCTCACAGTTACTTCTCTAAAATAATTCTCTTTGAACCCACTTCATTAGTTTCTGAGTTGTGCACTCACATAAGTGTTTTTAATTATTGTCCCTACAACAATAACAATGACTGTCAGAGTGACTAGTTAGTGCTCAGTGACGCTCAGTTAGTTAAAGAAAAGACATGTTTGTTAACTTTAGCCCTTAACGTTAGCCTTTAACTTGTTAACTAGTCAGCATTTTGACCCTCACTAAAATTAACTAGTGAGGTGAAGTTTTTGTAGCTTGCTAGTTAACTAGTAGGATTTTCGGCACTATTAGAGCACTGCAGAGAACCTCTAGTGCTTCAAAAAGCTAAGTGGTTTGGACTTTGGTTCCACCAGGTGTCATAGATTGCTGTGTGGCAGGCAGGAGGTGGACCCAAACGCAGGACTCAGGAGACAGGGTTTAAACTAAAAGCGAGCATTTAATGCTGGTAACCCAGGAACAAGGAAAATAAACAATATACAAAAACTTACAAAGGAATACGAGCTAAACCGAGGAATACCAAAAAAGTCCAGGAAACACTAGGAAGGTCCTACAGGAAACCACAGGAACACACAACTATATGGGGAACACACAGCCATGAGGGGTGTGTACGACGCAACAAAGGACAAAGGAGAACTGAAGGCTTAAATATACAGTACAAGGGAGGTAACGAGGGGAGCAGGGAACAGCTGGGCACACACCAGGGAGGATGAGACACAGGTGAACAAAATCAGCAACTGACGAGACAAAGGAAGAAAAACTAGATACAAAGTA
>VUQI01061170.1:9807-35564 GCA_015106735.1 Paratilapia polleni
TTTTCCTGGGGATGTGCAAAGTTTAAAGACATCGCAGCTTCATTATTCGTTAATGTACCGAACAATTATGGACACATTATGCACATTATTATACAGAGAGCAAACAAAAAACATACGTAGGCTACGCATACTTACATCTTTGCTACAATAGCAAGTGAATATGCTTCCCACCACACTGTGAACAGTGTTGTGGACCTCTACTGTGCACATGCATCAGTGCAACACCATCATTGGTGCATATGTTTCTGCGTTTAGCTGTTGATTGGTTCTTTAGGGGCATCTTTAGTGTCTTTAGTCTTTAGATTTCTCTCATTTTTTTAAGTGCCATGTCTTCCGCTTATATTTCTTTAGGTGAATTCAAAATGCCAGGTTACATCTTCCAGAAGCATAATTAAGTTTAACGAGTTTGTTAAGTAATTGTTACTACAGAGTGAATGGCAGACCAGACAAATACTGGCGTTCATTTGCCATAATTGCCTCCTTTGGCTGACTCTATCACCTCTTACCTGTATTTCTTTTAAGAGCCCGGCCGTTCACTTGAAAATCAACTGCTGTCACATTTCCTGTGTTTGTTACTCATGTTTTATCAGCTGCTGGATGTGTTAAATTGCTTCCTCGATTCTGATTCAAGGCGACGTCTCATTCATGTCGACACTGAATGGCCATTTGCGATCGCACTGGATGATTTGTTTTGATTGTCTGTTTGTGTTGGAGGTTTGATAGTGACAGGGGCCGACGTTTCCTTCCCACTTTTTTCAGCTTTTTCCTCCTTTTGCTCCCCCCCCCCACACACAAACACCTCCCTCCTTTATGCCTTCATTCCTCTCTTCTCCTTCCTGTAAATGTCATCCCTCCTTCCCTCCTCCTCCCACTCTTGTTCTTCTTTCTTTCCCTAATGCCACAATCCCTTTTTGCCTCTCTTTTCTCTCATACTTCCCTGCCCTAATCCCTCCCTTCCCTTCTGTCTCCTCCCTCCACTGTCCCTCTACTTTCCTCCTTTTCCCTCCTAATTAAGCTCTCCTCTCTGTTTCCCCTCCAAATCTCAACCTCTCTTCAGTCATTTTCACTCTAATCCCTCATTCATCTTTTTACCCTCTATCCCTCCTTCCTTCCCTCCTTCCTTCCCACCTCGGTCCTTGTTCTCCCTGACAACACACTGCATTATGTAATCTGCGTCTCTGGGTATTAGTTATGCAAATTCATACATTTTTATTTATGTGTTTTTTTTCTCTCTCTCCTTTCCTACTCCCTCCATCCCTTCCTTTCTCCTCCTCTATCCCACTTCCTTCTTTTTCTACACCTCTCTTCTTCTTTCTCCCCATTTGCTTTTTCTTTATTCTTTATCTTCTTATCTCTTTCATCTTTTCTCCCATCAATCTCTCCTCTTTGCTATCCTCCCTTTTTTCCATTCTCTTTGCTTCTGTTCCTTCTTTTTCACCCTTTCTATTTTATTTTTCCTTCTCCTTCCCACTTTACTCTCAATAATCTTATTTCCCTCCTTATTTCACTTCCTCTCCCCTCTCTTACCCGCCCTCCTCTCTCCCTCCATCCATCACTTCCTCTCAATATTTCTCCCTCCCCTCCCTCCTTTTTCCTCCCTCTTCCTCCAGCCACCAGCGGACTAGAGGCAGAGAGCGGCAGGCGCGGTGGCAGCAGCAGCAGCAGCCACGGCGATGGCAACCACAGCAGCAGCAGCGGTGGCGGCGGAGGCAGCAGCAGCAGCGGCGGCGCGGCCCACTTCAGGTCTCCATGGCAACAGAGCGTGAACGTGTTCGGCTCGTGGAGCAGGCCGGAGTGTGTCGAGGAGCTGCACCAGCAGGCGCAGCTCAACCTCCAGAGCCTGCTGCAAGGTAAGGATGGAGGGAAGGGAGAAGAGGAGGAGGGATTGGACGGATGGCGAGAGTGTGTGTGTTTGTGTGTGTGCGTTTGTGTGTGTGTTGTGTTTTGAGTGGGTGGGAGAGGCGTGGAGGCAGAAGCGGAGGTGGGTGGGAGAGTGTTTACACCCATGTGTGGTGTTGGACTGCACTGATATGGGTGTGTGTCGGCCACCTTAAACATGTGTGTGTTTGCATGCAGATATGCTGTGTGAAAGGGTGTGTGAGTTAGATTCCCCTTTCTATGTAGTGTTTATATTGTACTGTAGGGTGTGTGTGTGTGTGCATGTTGGCTTAGAGTAGCGCTGCTGAAATGTGTTGGTTTCACCTTGCAGGGTTGTTGTTTAAGGTAGTGCTTTATCATTTAGTGTGTGTGTGTATTGATAGAATGATCACTGCTGCAGAAACATGTTTACATTATAGTTGGTAGTCAATGTATTGTAACTGCCATGGTTTTGTTTTTTAAGGTGGAATGCTGTCATCTTAATATTAATTTCTTGTTTACAGAAGAAACTGCTCTGGCTGTACACATTGTGCAACCTGTATGTGTGTGTGTATGCAAATTAGCCCTCAAGGGAACAAGGTTTTCCATTTGTTCTCAGGTACTGTTTCTCTTCGTTCTCTTTCTGCCAGTTGATTCTCCCTCTCTCTCTCCCTCTCTCTCTGTGACTCATACTGTCTCGCCCTTTGCCCGGCCCTTCCATTAAACCAATCAAAGTGGGTTGTTAGCTGAATGAACAAGGGGGGCTGAATGACAGCACGACAACCTTGAGCACCTGAAAGAAGGAATGAATGAACAAGTGAATTTCTCAGCACATCATGTCTTTTCATTATATAAATCTTTTTAGATTTTTGATGTATCTCTTGTCAGTTACTTGTCTAAAAATGTCTTGATTTGCCAAGAAATCTATAAAAATAACCAAAGCAAATAAAGTAACCATGCATTATAATCCATCTCTCAATACATTGACTTCTCTACGTGTCTTTGACACCAACTCCTTGTGTCCATTTGCACTTGATCCGAAGGGCTTCTTTTTTAGGTTCTTGAAGATGTTTCACTTACTTCACAAAAGAAAGGCTTCTTCAGTTCTAAAAACTGATGGGGAGTCCCATTTAACATCTAGTGGGGTTGTCACGACCATCACTGGAACAACCCTCACCAGGGGTAAAATACTGAGTACTCCCGATCAGTTTTTAGAACTGGGGTAGCTTTTCGGATGAGGGGTGAAACATCTTCAAGAACCTAAAAAAGAAGTCCAGCTGCTTTCAACTTAAGTGCTTAAGACTGCCATGACTTGGATGACTGAGAACATAAACAGACAACTAGAGACAGAAATATTTAAAAAGTATATCTCCTTTAAACACTGAATTCAGGTGTTTTCAGTCCCATTGCCACAGGTGTATAAAATCAAGTACCTAGCCATCCAGTCTGCCTTTACAAGCATTTGTGAAAGAATGGGCCGTTCTAAAGAGCTCACTGAATTTGAGCGTGGTACTGTTGCAGCAAAGTAAGTTTGTGAAATCCCTCCCCGCCTATATATTCCACGATCAACTGAAAGTGGTATTATTGCAAAGTGGAAGAGTTTAGGAACTCGTCTACAAAGTGGCAGACCACATAAAGTTGCAGATCGGGGTCGCCAAGTGCTGAGGTGCATAGTGTGTAAAAGTTGCCAACGCTCTGCTGACTAACTGCAGAGTTCCAAACCTCCTCTGGCATTTACATCTGTGCAAAAACTGTGTACCAGGAGCACCTGTAGGTGTAATGTGTAGGTGGCCCAGTACTTTTGTCCATGTAGTGTATATCAGGGCACCCTTGTTTTTGCAAATTTTACTTAACAGGAGTAAGTAGTATATGTGGTATGAGAAGAACTATTTTCTACTGTGGATTAATACACATTTGGCACTCTGGTGGTTGCAGGACAGCATGCTAAATGGAGTTAAAATAAACTTCAGTGTTACTGTTCCCTAGTGCAATCGACTGGAACTCTGGTACAGGGCTTTCTAATAAAATAATGGCTTGTTTTTACACAATGTGTAAACTGTATTGTACATTGTGGAAATTGATGCAATTGCCGAGTAAATCAAAAGAAAAGAAAAAAAGAAGTTGACAGCTGGCTTCCTCATGTTGAAAGTTATCTAAGTAAGTGTGCTGTCAGAACGTTGATGCAAATATAGACTGACTTATGAGTGGATTCTGCTCTTTTGATCATTCCCTAAACATAAAACTGCATACAGGTGGGAAATCAAAGGAAAAACCAACATAAAGTGCGTTGGTAAGGTGTTCGGCCACCACATGCTGCCAGAACAGCCTTGGTATTGAGTCTAGAAGTCTGTTAAAGTCTGGATGGTCAAATACCATTCATCTGAAAGATAGTCCCTTATTTGGTGTTTTGATGATTGTTTTTGAGAGCTGTCTAAAATCCATCCATCCATTTTCTTAATTGCTTATCCAATTTATGGTCGCAGGCTGGAGCCTGGACAGGTCACCAGACCATTACTGGGCTAAAATGTCTAAAATCTCCCAAAGGTGTTCAGTTGGGTTGAGGTCTCAGGACAGCAAAGCCTATTGCATGTGATTAACATCATTTTCACATCTGTTATGAATGTTGTTATCCCATTAAATGACCATTAGTAGTTGTAATCAAAGAAATGGCCAGTAGATATTCTTCTGGACCTACTGGTGGGTCCAGAAGGAGTTATCATCCATTCTAATCAGTGATAAACAGAAAGATTCCTCCATGAATTGAATGCCGCTAGCCAAATTTCTGTTTGCCCAGAGGGGCTTCATGAGAAAAAAAAACAGACGTTCTTGTGGCTAATGTTAGCTAACATTAGTTTTCCTGTTAACACAGGCAATAGCAGTTAGATGGCTAACCTTAGCTGACTTGGTCAATAATGTCATCGCCAGAAACCATGTCAGTTTTTGTTTTTTGTTCTTAAGTGGAGTCTGTGTGGGACTCTGTGTTGTGCCAAGAGCCAGTCATTTCTTGACATTAGTAATTAGTAGGCATCAAATTGTATTGCTGGTGATGGATGAATGGCTCTACCTTGCTAAGGAGCAAAACAAATCCTGTTTTTCCTTGCTTTTACTGCTAGTACTGTAATGCGGTCAACTTGGGAGTGACGTAGCTTCCAGCTTCGACATCCGACTTCCAAGGTAAATGGAACACAGCATAAGCTTTGCATCTTTTGGATTTCAGCAGAAAATTTAGCCCAAGTGTTTCACATAGAAGTATCTCCACAGTGTTAGAGGCACCCGAGAGAGTCCAGGAAGGTCTTATTTAATTCAGTTCAGTGCAATTTTATTTATATAACAACCAATTCACAACAACTGTCACCTCAAGGCGATTTATATTATATTCTACAGACCCTACAATATTAGACAGAAACCCCAACAATTGAGAATTGGAGAGTGAAAGGAAGTAATGAAGAGGAAATGCTCAGTACGTCTTGGGAAACCCCCCAGCAGCCTGAGCCTATAGCAGCATAACTAAGGGATGATTCAGGGTCACCTGATCCAGCCCTAGCTATAAGTTTTATCAAAAAGGAAAGTTTGAAGCCTAATCATAAAAGTAGAGAGGGTGTCTGTCTCCCGAATCCAAACTGGGAGCTGGTTCCATAGGAGAGGGGCCTGAAAGCTGAAGGCTCTGCCTCCTATTCTACTTTTAAAGTTTTCAGGGAACTTTTGGAACAACCTGATAATAATGAATTACAATAGTCCAACCTAAAAGTAATAAATGCATGAACTAGTTTTTGAGCGTGACTCTGAGAGAGGATGTTTCTAATTTTAGCAATATTGCGCAAGTGAAAGAAGGCAGTCCTATATGTTTGTTTAATTTGTGCGCTGAAGGACATATCCTGATCAAAAATGACTCCAAGATTCCTCACAGTGTTACTTGGAGGCAAACGTAATGCCATCCACAGTAAATATCTGGTTAGATGCCATATTTCTAAGGTTTTTAGGGAACGTACAATAACCTCATTTTTGTCTGAATTTAGGAATAGGAAATTACTATCTGTTTAAAGTGATAAATACATGAAAAAGTTGCTTAGTGCATGTTTAGGGGAAAAAAAGTTACATTTATTTTCCAGTGTGTCTTGATTTTTTTGCACATTCAGGCACTCTACTATCATTACAAAGACATGCTACAACAATTCTTTACTGGTAACACATACTGGAGCAAAAAGCAATGAAAATCCTAAACTTATGTTCTCCAGCTCAGTAATTTTCGCACCTTCCAGAGGTTTTCAGTGTGTCAGATCAGATCCTTTGGTGGGCTGGTTCTGGCTCACAGGCTTCATGGTTGACAAACCTGCTTTAAGGGGATAAGTTAATCCAAACTTTGGCAGCAAAATGCCTCCTGCAGTTTAAGAGAACCACCAAATCCATGTATTGTATTGTTCAGGTTTTTCATTTGATCTGTTGCTCTTATGTATTTCCCCAGCCATCTGTGGCTATCAAGCTAATGGCTTGTCCCTCCATCCATCCATCCATCCATCAATTTTTTTAAACTGTTTATCCAACTTACGGTCAAGCGGGCTCGAGCCTATCCCAGCTGTCATAGGGTGAGAGGTGGGCAGACCACGAGTCAGTCACAGGGCTATCACAGAAAGAGACAACAGCAAACTCTCAAATTCACACCTACAGCCCATTTTAATTTACCAATTAACGTAATATGCATGTCTTTGGACTGTTGGAGGAAGCCACGCAGGAGAACATCAAAACTCCACACAGAGAAGCACCAACTGACCAGGAGGTTCGAACCAGGCTTCTTGTGTAAAGCAGAAGGAGCAGTGATTACTGGGCTAATGGATTAATATCTGAACAAGAGTAGGCCTATGCTGTATTTTTAGAACATAATAATAGCCCTGCAAGTGATCAATGATGTTTTAATCTATTCTAGAATTGTGAATCATCCCCAAGCTGTAAAACAGTAGAGATTTTATGTTTTGGCTGTGTTGCCCAGCCCTTCATTTAATAGGTTTTGGACCCCCCCCAAAAAAAAAAAGAAGAAGAAGAAGCTTTCGGGCACTGAGGCTTTGGCTACTCAAGCAGTGGTTGTTAGTCGGATCAGGCTACTGCTGGTTTTGATCTTTGCATGGGATTTGTTAAAAAAATATAAAACATCATGAGACTTATCCTTTAATTCCTTCAGATTACTTTATTGACATCACTTGTTGATCAAAAGGAACTTATAGAGCACAGTATGTTGCTTCTCTGTGTTGTCCCCTGTTCTCTTGCATGTGTCCCCCCTGCATGTGTGTGTTTATGTGTGTATTAAGCCAGTTATTGTCTCAGATGGGCTGGCATCTTGTGTATGATGAAAATAAGATGGATGAATACAGTCGTGGGTGGACAACAGAAACCGGTGTGTGTGTGTGAGAAAGATGGAGACAGAATATGTGCGTGTGGCCATTCATCTTTTTCTGGCATCTGTGCTCATTTATGTCGCTTTGTGTTTATGTGCTCATTGCTGCCTGTGTGTGTGTGTGTGTGTGTCCTTCAGTTTGTATACCAGTGTCCTGTGCTTTGTGTGTCCATCTGCTTGGGTGTGTGTTATATAACACCAAAGCGGCCAGCTGTACTCCCCTCCTCTCTCTCTCTCTGGCCATCCTCACCATCGGTTTCCCACTGGCCTCAGCTCGGTAAAATATTCATTCTCCTTCTCGCTCCTCAACACTCTGCCCTCCATATTTATGAAGCCGGCTGTCATCCTCCGGTGTTAGACGGGTCTGCTGCGTCTTCTGCCGAGATTCAGCTCCCCGCGGCAGAAAGATTTATGCGAGATTTATTTCACTGTTGCTGCTAAGTGGGCAACAGCGATCCCCTCTCATCATTGACACCCCACCATAGCACGATTAGTATACTGTGTTTTCACAGTTTTTTACCTCCTTTATTCCTGATTAGATTTGTCATGTGTACAAATTTGCCTTAATGAGTGAGTCAGTTTGATTTAATATGTAAGTCCAGTATAATGAGAGAGGTTTTCATTCTCATTTTGACTTTCTCCTTCAAATGGCAAAAACATGTTGTTTCTCATTGTCTTGAAAAACAAATGCCAATTTTTCTGACATTACCTTCCACTGTGCTATTACTAAAATGATACACGTAGTCTGTTACTAATCTGCTACTGCTATGGTAAAGGTTTGGTTAGGTTTAGCCACAAATGATGGGTAAATATTGAATTAGGTTATGGGTTAAAAATAAAGGGGAGATTAAAGGGGCCCCACTATGCTCATATTTTACATTATATATATGCTGTTACAGTGGGGGCTCATATTAAACATGGCTAAAGTTTGAAATATTGAGGTCAGCATATGTACGGTAATCCCTGTGAGACAAAAGCTCAGGCTTCATACCGTTTCTGCTTTTGGCTCTGTAGGATGTCAAAGAAAGGTTCTATACCTAATACAATCATCTCTGGCTGTGAGTACAGAAGCCCCACCCAAATGCTGTTCACGCCTTCTGTTTACAAGGGGCAGCCAATCAGAAGAGGGTTGGCTTAAAGTTAGGTGCCTTGAAGAAACAGGTGGTAAAAAAGCTTTTTTTTAGACAGTGGATCAAACTAGGGGCTGCACTAAAGCCCAGTATAAGACAAATCTGTGAATCATGCAAAGGTACTGCAATAGAGTCCAAGAATAAAGATATGGAACTGCAATCGAGGCTAATAAGTCCCCTTTAACTCTTTCCCCCTTGGACGCCCACTAGGAGTAACCCTTATACAGCTTACGAGGGCTTCCCTTGTGCCATTTCACACACTTCTTCGACCGCGGTGTAGTTACATTGCAACTGTCGATGACAGTGCAGGGCATAAGGAGCATCTGCTCGGTTGTAGAGCAGCAGGATGGATCATGCGTTGGTTAAAATCTGATCTTTCCACTGCTTCTTAGGCGTGTTGTGTGGACACTTTTATCCGGCAGGTCTGGGATCAAGCATCGAATGCTTTGCAAAACGACCGGGCTCCATCCAACAAACATGCCCACACCAGCTCAGTCAATTTTGCTGAGTGAGAGTTGCAAAGTGAAAGTTGGCTTTCTTAGTTTTCTGTGTGTACTGCAAGAGAAGCTGTTCTTGGTTTATCTTGCATTTGGTACAAAAAAAAGCTGGTGTAAACTGGTGTGGGTGGCGACTCAAATCCAGCCTTGAAACCACAGCGGAGCCACAGATAATGCAAAATTTGTCTCATGCTAGCGCATCCAGTGTAACCGACAAGTTTCATCCTTTGAGTTTGAACTCGTTGCTTTTTTATTGGCACGATTCAGTTTGACTCAGTGGAGAAACGTTTGAGTTGCGATCCCTAACTCAACCGCTTCCTCAACGACAGCTGGCTTGGTGCAGCGTGATTGAAAATTGCTGAGTTTAAATAAATACATAGATTGCATAAGGCATGTGAGAACATCATGTGTCATGGCGCCAAAAAGACCCAAAATAAGCCAATAAGTAAAGAGACTTATCAACTCCATTGTTTTGTCCAAAAGCATGTTTCTTCAACATACGCATTCAGACTGTGATGAGACTGAGGGAGATGCTCTTTTCAGTCCAGGGTAAAAGTCAGAGAGGCAGAAGGGCAGTGGAGTAAAACACAGTGTGACTCTTATAGAGCAAATAAGACAAACTGAAGTGCATTCAGGTCTGTGATGTTAAGCACAATGTACGTGCAGGCGAGCGGGGGAGTTAGAAGGAGGGAAAATCGTTCTCTGGCACAGTAATCTCTATAAATCTGTGTATGAGTATGCAGAATCTGTAGGCAAAGGGCAAGGCTTTTGGTGTCTGTCTGTAGCCTGAGACCTATTTACCAGTCACATTTTAGCAGCCTTTGGTTGAATGCAGGTAAACAGTTTTTGGGGAGAGCAAAACAGGAATCTCATTTACTGAAACACAATGACAAGAATTCAGCTTCTTATGAATTTTTTAAAAATGTGTCAGCATTCGTAAGTGATGACCAGCAGACAGAACAGGAAGTCTTGGCCCAGATAGCCGTTTGGTATACAAGAAGCCCAGAAAAACTGGTCGTTGGCCTCAGATGCTAAGTCAGCAGACCAGCTGATGGGTTCCCAGTTTGGTGGCAAGACAAGACAACCACCTAAGATCTAGGTTAGGGGGGCTAAAACATCATGTAATTTGCTCCTCACAGATGAGTCATAATTAAAGCTAACAGAGTTCATCCAATAAACTCAAATACGTTTTGTACTTACGCATTGAAACAAATGAGGGACACTGTTGAGGACAGTGGGGTTCACCTTTCAGTAGACACCAGAAGGAAAATGATTTTGTGATTATGAGTAGGACCTTCTAAATCCATAGCTGCTGTGTAAATGTGGGCTTGCTGCAGATTGCAAATGATATCAGGGTTCATATTTTAACAAATGACTGTTCTTCACCAATTTTAAGTCCTGTAGGGCTCCCTCATGCTCCAGTATGAGTCATAAGTGGAGTATTTGATTTGATTAGTGAAACTTATCAAAATGAACAAGAGAAAATAATCTTATGTTGTAAGCCGGAGCTTGAATATTGCAAATTAATGAAATGAGTAGTGCTGTGTTCTTTTGTGGGCTGAAATGTGCAGGAAGAATCTACATGTCTGTAGCGTTTAAATAATAGCAAAAATATTATCCAGTCTACTGTTTCTAATTAAAAAAAAAAGTGTAAAGAAAATCAAAGTTTTTTTTGGTTGCTGTGTTGAAATATTCATCTGCTGCTCTTTGGCAGTAATATATTATATAATATATAAACCCCAGTGTTGCACTCATCTGAGGGCAGACATATTGTATTCTGTACAGTTTGTTGATATAAAGATTTTCTGCTCTTAACTGACTCTGTTTGTCCCTTGCACTCACCGCTGCCTCTTTTCCACCTCTGCAGACAGATTTATTGTTTTTTTTCTGAGATATACAGCAGCCAAATTGGTATTCTGCATTTTTTCTGCACTTCACATTAACGGTGAACCTTGTATTTGAAGTTTAACTTATGTCAGCCAGACGGACTCAAGCATTCATACTTTATCACACGCTTAACACTCAGCACTGACATTCTCTTCAGTGTGTGTAACTGCTTTGTATTAATTCACACATTTGCAGAATGATTTTACAGCAGTCTTCTGTCTCGTGTTTGAATTATGCAGATGTGTAAAAAGATTTGCATGACTTCAGCACTCGGTTTGATTTAATGCAGCCGTTATAATCTGCATAATTCTGCCGTTAAGTGCTGTCTGTTATTTTTGAGTGTTTTGCTCTCCCACTGACATTAAACTGATGAAGTTCCCTCATTGAAGTGGGACACTTGGAGAACTTAACTGGAGTTGTTGACAGTCTGTGCCAGAGTTTATAGTGAAGTTTTTATTTTGGTTTAATTTAGCAATTTAAGGCTCAGTCTTATGTGATGGGGTGTCAAATGTTGTTGTACCGCATTTCTTTGCTTTAATAAGTTATTGCAACATATTGTTCTGATCCTTGGATTCATTTTTAGTGGTTTTGGTAGACTGTATATGTAAGATGGATTCAACCACTGTGTGTCATTGGTTCGTAGCCTGGAGTTTAGCTTTATGGCACCTTGTTTTTTTTGGGAGTCAGAAGTGGCCTCATTAACAGTACAGACTGTATACAAAAGATGGACGTAGCCACCATGACGTCACCCTTTGGTATTTGGTTCAGCGATGTCATGTTGGCTTTGTGTAGCTAGAAGTTTCCATATTTCAACGAAAGCATGGTAACGCGAGCAACCTTGGTTAGCAAACTGCATACATAAACTGTATGGGTGCTACCACAGACATCATAAAAGATGGATGGCGCTACCGTGACGTAATCCACTGGTTTGTGAAGCCTCAAGCTGAGCGTTTTCACTGTTGCCGTCTTGGTGTTTTGTAACCGGATATAATGAGCGAGGGGCGGATCAGTCCATTATAAAATGGACTTAATGTTTTATTCAGTATGACCCAAAATTACTGACTGAGCCGCTGGTGGCCATCTGGTGGCCATTAAAAAGAATGCAGGTTTAAGGCACTTCCATGTTGGCTTCATGTTTCAGACCTAGAAGCTACTCACACTCAGACGCCTGCTAGTTAGTGCTACATAACAGATACAGAAAGTAATTAGTGCAAAGTAACAGACTAATAAAATTTAACTCAACAAAACAGAAGCACAAACTTCTTGAATGATCTGTATTACACACTAACCCATATTATTTGTCAGATAAGTTCATAAAAATGCTCTAGAAGGCACAAATATAGTCAAGAGCTTCAGGTCAGTGACCCAAATTAGCGAAGGTGATGCCTAGCAGACAGAGACTGGCACACCTGTCAGTCAAAGCAGTGACACCCCTAACTGAAAGCCTTACCAGTATCCAAATGGATGAGTTATCGCTTACAGTACGGTTAAAACTATTCATAGAGGTCCAAATTGTTTTTTGTACTAAACTGCAAACTGGTTTATTTCTGCTGTAAATGCATTTTAACATGGGAGTCTATGGGAACTGACTCACTTTTGGAGCAAGCTTCAAGTGGCCACTAGAGGAGCTGCAGGTTTTGGCACTGTGGCACGGAGTTCATTTTTCAGCCCAGAAGTTGCTGCTTGATTTAGATGAGAGGTTGGAGTATGCAGCATGCATTGCATGGACACAGATACCTGCTAAAAATGTTCACTAATTAATCCTGGACCACAGACTTCCTGGGCAAGCTGCTAGTACAATTAACTACAGAGCAAGCCATATTATTTGTCAAATAATTACGTTTAAAATGCTCCAAACTGCACAAACACTGTTGAGAGGTTCAGTTCAGTGACTCAAATTAGCTGAGGTGAAGCTAGGAGACAGATAGCAGCCTAGTCACTCAATTTTTTAAGCATACATCATATAACAACAAAGCAGCGAAGCCAGTAATAATGAGTGGTGGTTAGCATGCAGCCAATTTGACTCTCCTACTAATGACAAGTATTCAAAAGTGAATTGAAGACCTTGCTGATAAATTGTAGGCAAATTTAAAATAGATGTGTCATGCACATCCAGTTCCTGATTTCTCAGTATTGGACAGTTAATGTTTGAGGAGCTAAGTTTTATTTTGCTTCTCGCTTACTGATCAGAAGATGAGAGAATCGCTGCGCAAGCAATTGATTGTAAGATTAGAGGAGAGTTTCTGGAAAGATGGAAGATAAGAAGATGAGGGTTGTTTTTTTTAAAAAATCACTACTACTGTAGTTCTTCTTTTGAGGTGTCATGTAAAAAGAGCCATCCACTAATTCAAAGCTGTGTGAGGCAACTTTAATGGATCCAGTTTGAGCAACCTAAAAAAAAATGATGGTATATTAGTATACAGCAGACTGAAAAGACATGCACATTAGTATCCCAGCTTTGAGACTTATTGTTCAAGCTGGGATTTGGTACTCGTGTGCAGCATGATAAAGTTTGTTATGAACACTCCCCTATACATGAATCTTCCAGTATTCAGACTGCAGTCTTCTTGAAATGATACAGCCCGCAGGGATCTGTCCAATCAGATTTCCTCACTGAAGATACCCTTTGCATTAGAGAGGATAAGCACTAGCTGAGATCCAGTCCAGAGCGTTTGATGGCTGAAGGCGTTTGAGACGGTGACACACACTTTGACACCGTCAGTGTCGGCCAACAGCTCTAAACTGTCATCTAAATGCTGCTGGTCACTCTGTAGCCGGAGGGCCGGAGATAAGAGAGTGTGAATGTGTGTTATCGATGACACGAGGCTGTGTTTAAAAGACAGTTTCTCATATATACTGTATACATAGAGAGAGAATTTGTCTACAGGATTTAGGCTGTCTCAGGTGCGTCTGTCTCTTCATGTAATCCCAGACTGACTCCTTGATGTTGAGATCAGGGGACTGTGGGGGCAAAGCCATCTGTTGCAGGGCTCCTTGTTATTGTTGCTGAAGTTGCCTGAATTTCAGGCTCTTTGTCATACTGCAGGATGAATTTGGGAGTTATCAGATGCAGCTTCCACTCTTCTACTTTCAGACTTTCTACCAAACGCAAGATTGGCGGCAGGGATTTACTCTTAACTACTGTTCAGAATAAATTTTTTTCTCATATATGACTCTGATATGGTCTTTTTTTTAACAGCACAAATCACATGGAATCTGATCTTATCAGTTCTGATTTGAGCCACTTCCATGTGTGGTCCTAAACAGATAAAGGTCTGCTTTTTTTTTTTTTTTTCCCACCTCGGTTTTAACAATCAAATCCAAAGTCATTCACCTGATCTGTGTCTAATGTGAACAGCCAAACGGAAAAATCTAATCTCGGTTATGGTTGCACCAGTTGTCCTTTACAAAGCCTGGTTCTAACTATTAAATCAGTCTTTGTTTAGAGCAGTTTTTAGAAACAGCTTTTTGTCGGTTAGATGGACCAAATTTAAGCCTAGTCTTAATGCTGGCCTTTGCAATGTGCATACATACATAACTATGGCTGCATGCTGTTTCTTGCTAATTTGTACTTTCTTATTTGTAGGAATTATGGAGGATCAAATCTAAAAACAAAGGCAATTTACCCAACACTGAAATTAGAAAATTAATAGAAAATTAATAGACCATACTGGTGCACAGTTGGCACAAATACTCTGATTGCTCAGCTGATTGCTAACTTGATAAAACAAAGAAGAAGAAGGAGCCGACTAGAACATAGAAACAAATAATGGTTCTGAAGTGGGCAACCTTCACTCAGAAAATGATGTGAGGAAAAAGGTTGAAGACCTCCAGAGTGAGGCACAAAATACCCAACATGGAAGTGGCAAAACTGCATTTCCTCTAATGGCCACATGAGGCTGATTCCCAATCCCTACAGTCTTCCATGTTAAAATATCCACCTTTCCAGTAGAAATAACCATGTTTACAGCCTGGGACAAAAACGGTTTTGAGCTTTATGGGTAGTTGAGGTGATTTTTAAAATTTATTTATTTATTTTTAAATCTCACCTGGATATTACAGTTAGGGGTGTGGCTGTGTTGATTGACAGGTGTCACAACACAGGCAGCTGGAGCCAACTGGTGTCTGCTAGGCCAATGAAAAAGAAGTTGATTATAACTGTCAGTTATAGTTCTTAGAAAGAAAACTGGATTCGGCAAAAATCGGTATCTGCAGAAAAAAATCTGAATCAGCCAAGGAATGGGGGCATCTCTAGTCTATGTGTCGGACACTAACTCTAAGTCTGGTGACACCTCTTAAGTAAGTTCAAATAGAGACCTCCTAATCAAAACCTCTCAATCAGCTCTTATTGTTGTGTACGTCAAGTGGGTTGATTTCTGTCCCTCCCATATAAAATGCTCATTTAAAGTCAGCACATTGCTGCAAGCTGGACAGAAGCAACCTAGATTTTGACTTGCGTGTGCTCTTGACTAGGCTTAAGACTTGGACCCAGTCATAGTGAGATGACGGCTTATGCTTGGATGGTGCAATGGCTGTAACTATAAGGCTGGACTTAGAATGCCGAGTTAGTTAGATTAAAACCGGGTGTACATCCTTTTGTTGCAGCTGGCCCCTAAACAATAAATCCAAATTGACCACTAAGGCTTTCAGTATGAATGTAGCCTCAAAGAGGTCCAACATTTATGTTGGGTTGCAGTCAGCATTTCAGTTCGTCCCAAAGCTGTTGGATTGCTTTATGATCATAGCTATGTCCAGTCCAGCAATTTCTTCCACACTAAAGCCTTCTCATTATAAACTTTTTTCCTAAAAGGAAGCACTGTCTTGTTGAGGCATGATATAACCATCCCTAAAATGTCAACACAAATTTGGAAGCACACTTTCCAAGAAGAATGAGAAAAGGACTTTTTTAAAAAGAAGTCCCCCAAAATCATGCTTTTATTCAGGTTTTTGATAGCAGTCGAGGTGAGGGTACCATTAGAACATAACTTTCTGCTCTGTTTTGACTACTCTTATTTAAAACTCAAGGCCAGGACTGACTGTCTTTGTGGTTCACTTCATAATTTTATTTGCCTTTTATTACCCTTTTTCTTTTTTCTTTTTTTTTTACCTCTTTCTCCAGATCAGCAAGCACATTTTTCTAACCATATCTCTTCAGCTTGGTGCTAACAGTGCCAATGCTTATAAGCTTTCCTCACCACAGACAATGCTAAGTGATGTGACACAACAAACAGAACTTTAAAATGACATTATAACCTCTTTCTGTCAGAGTCGATGCAGGCTGCCATTCAAAACAACCAGATAAAGTTTTCCCTGTCTGCACCAAGCTGACTGTAAAATATCGCAGCTGCCCTTTAACTGTGTCAGAGAAGACCTGAGTCAATGCTAGCTGTGATCTACACGGGCTGATAAGGTTTCACTCTGGTCAATACACATTACTGGGCAGGTGCAGCATCGATCATGCTGATAGAGGAGAAACAGTGCGGCTTTTCTTTTTTTTTGATAAGCTCACTGGCAGAATAGTTTCAAATATGACATTCACTATTTTGAAAATGTGACATCAAGTCCAATAAAGTTTGAACTCTTACTTATTATAGCATAGGAACAGCATATGAACTAAACAAACTTGCTAGAGTTTATTTTGTTTAAACGGACTCTGAGTCAATTTTATATACTGTAAGTGTCAACTTAAATGTCTTTTATACTAATATGCAAATGCTTTGTTAATGCAGCATGAGATTAAAGAAGACATTTAGCATTTAGGATAGAACTGGCTCATGAACAGAGAGCTCAAATGAGTCCTTGTGAAATACAGCCTGGAGCTGCACCTTTGACAGTGAAAAGAGAAGTTTTTAGGGGATTTATAGATTGTTTGAACTTTTATTACTAAGTGACCTTTATAATCGGGCACTGTGTTTGCTTCTGAACCACAAAATATTGCCTTCTTCTTCAGTAAAAAGAGTCAGTTTGGTCCACTTTTTTTTTTGTCTTTTTCAATCCCCTTTGCTGCAGAGCTTTTCTTTGGAGTGACACCGCTGTGAATCAAGGCAAGACAAACTCACCCATCTTGTTCCTTTCCTCAGGGGTTCTTAGAAAAGTTTTTCAAATACGGGCTGAAGCGTGACACAGTTAAATGCTCTGATTCAGTGGCATTTGTATTTAAGCCAACCTGCCAAAACCGCAAATAAACCTGTCTGTGATCAAATGCCGGGCCGATGTGACCGTAGCTCTGAAGTAAGAGGAGCAGACTCCTGACTGAAAAGTTTTAAATCTGTAGAGGGCTCCAAATCCTGACAATTGTTGTGAGAGGGTCAGAGTGTCCTTGAGGAAAGCACTTAGCACGCGGCTGCCCTTTGACCTGAGAGTAATATAATACGGCGCTGAACAGCTAATTTCCCAGAGTGCTGTAAATATGGGTGCTTATTTTTAGTATGCTTGGAGTAGTTGATTTTAATCTGTATTATACTGATAACTGGGCTGCTTCTAAAGGTTGTCAGTTTGGCTAGGCTCAGGTGTACTCTATACAGTCTGCTTCTCCAAGTTACTTGCTGGCATTAAACAAACACATTATCCCCAGGCTTTGCTGATTCATGCTTCTGGCATGAATTTTGGACCAGGGATAATTTTTAAAAAAAAGCAGCTTACATCAGATTGCAGCGTAGGATTTGCTATTCCTCTACGGCATCAGTATAACTCCACTCTTTATTTCAAGGTAGCATTAAAAAAGAGAAGTTGTTTTACTTTCCATCCATTCATCCATCCATCCATTTTGTGACGTATCTGGGTCTAGGTCATGGGCGCAACTGTCTAAGCAGAGACGCCCAGACCTCCCTCTCCCCGACCACCTCCTCCAGCTCTTCTGGTGGGACACCAAGGCGTTCCCAAGCCAGCCAAGAGACATTCTCTCCCGGGAGCCCTGGATCTGCCCGGGCACCTCCTACCAGTTGGACATGCCTGAACCACCTCAACTAACTCGTTTCGATGTGGAGGGGTAGCGGCGCTAATCTGAGCCCCTCCCAAATGACTGATCTTCTTACCCTATCTCTAAGGGATTTGGAGGAAACTAATTTCTGCCGCTTGTATCTGCGATCTCATTCTTTTGGTCACTACTAAATAACGGTTAAAGTTGTGGAACTACAAAGTGTTAAGGCCTCTCTGTAAAGCTTGATTTAAATCTACGCTGTAGCCTGTCTTGTACCTTCCCAGAGCAGTAACTACATTGCACAGCAATTCAGGGTGCCACAACTGTGATAGGTCTGCTTGGTAGTGATATTCACTGTAACCACAGTATATTATTAGCATAAGAATAATGCCTCCTCTGAGCAACATGTAAAAAGCTATAACTGTATCAAGCTTGCTCATAATGCCAATGCAATAGTATTCTTCTATGTGTTTTCATAGCACTGTCAATCTATATATAGACTCAATCAGCTCTGAAGTAAACTAAAAATAAAATAAAAAACTTCAGTATTTATTAGCTCAAGTCCAACATGATCAGCTTAGTGTCACTCATGATGGCAGAGCAATACAGACACACCAGCACACAAATATAAATGCAACGAACAGTGTTTTGCACTACAGGGAATTCAGTATGGGACTATAAATCCAGCTTTACTCTCTAGAGCCAGTTAGCTGAATCTAGAAAGACAGATGCCAAACTACATAAAAAGTGTGCACAGCTAGGAGTCTCTCTCTTTACTCCTGGACTGCGGGGTGGCCTCTGCATTGCCTTAACTTTCAGATTAGTTAGTTCTCGCTAATCTTCTCATCCACATTTTAGTCATCAACCGACACTACGGATGCCTAACAAACCCATAATTCACAATGAAATATGGTCTTGTTAGAGAGACCTGAGGCCTGTACGACGAAACGAGTTCAACGTTGGCAATCAGTATACAGGGTCGTAGGAATCTGGTTATCAACTGGCTAAATTAACCCAGGGTTTCCCCCGCACATTCACGTGAACAGGGTGGCAGTGGGAAAGCACTGTACAGTAGTTTAGTATTACAAGTGCTGTATCAACATGTGTGCACTTTAAGCGTTTAGTCAGTAAGACTGCTAAAGACCTACTATAGTCGAGCCTATTTGAAGCCAGGAAAGAAAGTCGGCAAAAATGCTGACTGTGTAAGTTAACAGACTTATTAATATCACAGCTCTATCATTAAAACATGGGAGAATCTGATGGATTATAATTGAGTATTTCATCAAATTAATTATTAAATGTTTAAAGGACAGTTTTGGTTTTCATACTTTCAGTTGCAACCTCAATGATGTTTAACAGTCTGAGAGCAAGTGAAGAATAAATAGCCTATAAAAAACAGAATTCAAACGTAGGCTCAGGCTACGTGCAAATTTGATATAAGATCAACAAGTACAAATATGCACCCTGTTTTAGGATCATATACTAATGCTTATAGAACAAAAAACTGTTGTGAAATTGTTTGCAGCCAACAGAGAAAAAATAAGGAATAAAGTTGCATATAAGAATCTACATTTATTCCTGATGCTCATCAGGGAAACACAAAGACATTAGATGCTATTACAAAAAACTTTAGACTGTCCTACTATCTGTACACAGAGGTCAGAGGGATCCTACGGGAAGGGTGATGCTATTTTCCAGAGAATTGATTGGTCAGTAGGTGGTGATTTCATTCCTGTTAATCTGTAATCTGAAACATAACTGGCTCTGGAGCAGGTTAAATTGGCAGCATAAGTTACCATGGTGATGTACCCGAGTAAGAAGTAACCATCTTCATAGTACAGAAAACCCAGGGTTAACCCTGAAGTTATCCTAAGCCTGCTTTATAGTACAGGCCTCTGAGCTGGCCTGGTCACTCTTGAGAAAGAGATTTTTACCTCAATTAGACTTTTACCTAGATAAATAAAGGATATTGTTAAAAACAAACACGAGTTGTTATGATTAGTTCAATAAAGACCCGTCATATTAAGTGCAAAAGCACCAAATATCTGACACAAACGTGACTAATATTGAACACGCAGACTAAATACACTCTTCAGATAGAGGGATAATAAGGCACATAAGGTGAACTCAAGAAATAAGATGGTGGGAAAAGGAAGAAGAGAGGGAAAGTGAAAACACATAAAGCATAAAGAACTAACCAAAGTGAAACAGGAAATAACTGGAAAAAGAACCAAAAACAACTTACTCAGACAGAAAGATTCAGACAAGAGAACACAGAAGGAGCAGGCCTAAAAAAAAAAGAAAAACATGCTGAATTTTAACAGAAACTATGAATCAACGCAACACCTTCTTGCACACCCCTTATTAGTGTGCAGGTTCTCTCCTTCGTTGCAAGTCTTTTGCCATGTTTGTAACAGATAAGAATGGAAAAATAAATCAGGATTGGATAAAACACAGGATAAAATTGCTTTGTGTCACCCTCTTATCTAAAGCAATTAGGGAGTGACGTCAAGATGTAAGGTTTTGTGGTTCTTAAGAGATATCTGCAGTTCCTCAAGCTCGGAGAGGTCAGTGGAAAAGACTAGATCACAGAGTGGAATTGCACAGCCTCAATCACATCCAACATTTCTCAGACAGAACAGACAGTACTTGTAGCGTGTCTTAAATTGAAGTTAATGAAAAGACTTATCTAACCAAAGAACTCAAGACAGGAGCGTTTTACCTTCTTGTACTACTATTAAAAAATATATATTACAAAAATAAATAAAATCAGGTAGTCATCCATAAATATTTCCTGGATAAATGACAGGAAATGGAGCCAAAATTTGTCCCTGTATAAAGAGGGCCTGATAATTGGATCAGGACCCTCCTTGCGGTTTCTCATGACCAAAATAAACTAGGCCGCTAACCGCCAAGTGTGTCCTTCTAGGTCACCACCATCCTCTTTCATGGTCCATGCAGCAGCCCCTTTCCCTGTAATGGAGTGATCAATTCTGCATGTTAAATCACAAGGACAGAGACATGACATGAATATATGTACACACAAACACACACACACACACTAACATTTGTCTGTGTACACAGACAAACAAGCACTCAGACTATGCTGAAAGAGGGGTATTGTTAATTTCTGTCTTCCTCCCCTTCGCCTTCCTAGAGGGGAGAAGAAAGGGTGACCCAAATTTGACACGACCAGGGTGCATATTGTCAAGGATGGTTGGGTTTATCTCTGAATGGGTGCACAAAGATGCAGATTTGTGTATGTAGGCACTGTAATATGATCAATAAAGCTTAAACTGTGATTTGTGCAAATAATCCCCACATAACAGAGGAAGATTCATTTGTGCACTCGTAGCACATGTTTTTGGGCACCTGCACACGCACACACACATGCAAACACACACAATATACAAGTTAGTGATGCATGAGTGCATGGCCTGCTTGTCGGGACAGAGGAAGGGGGTGGGGTAAGCCGTTCTTAACCGCTGTGTGTGTGTGTGTGTGTGTGCAAGAGTGGGAGTGACCGGCATACCTTTACACCCCAAACACCAATAGCATCCCTCCTCCCCCTCCCTCGTTTTCCCATCACAGTACCCTGCAGTCATGTATCCGAGCTGCAATGAGTGCAGCGGAGCCTTGCTGTTATCTGAAGCATGGATATACAACTGTTTGCCTTCCCTCCCCTTCTGCTTTAGTGCTGCTGCCTTTTGGATTCTACTTCCCTCAGTCAGTTTTCAAGCTCTTAACTTTTACTGGAGAACTACTTGCTTTTTATATTGCTGCTCGTGAGGTAATTTAAAATGCATCATGGAAAGTGGTGGAGAAAGTGTCAACAGCCTTAAAGTGAGTAAAAGCTGCAATACTGCTTGGGAGAATATCATTAGAAGTGAAAGTTCCTTCATTCTAGGGTTACAAAAATTGGAGTAAGGGCATAAGTTTAAGTAAGTTTGATAGTTAGTAGTTCTACTTCTGGATGTAAAATCTTGTTGATAGTCAAAGGCAGCCACTTTTACTGCAAAATGTTGGTTACTTTAATCTACGTCGTCACATTTGTTTATTGTGTATTTTGCATGTAAATGCCATAGACTGTATACCATGATGTTACTCAAAGGTTTGTGAACTACCATTACCATCACCATTTTAAAGCTTAGTTAGGAAGCTACAAACTGTATGGGTGCATCTTACAGACAGGTACCTTCTAATTAGTGCTAATAAGTAACATACGAATAAAAAAATAAATAAAACTTTGATTTATTGAGGTAGAAGAGATAGAATTAAATATTATTAAAACTCAAAGACTTGAGTTGCATTCTACCAGCGAGCATGGGTACTTCTTTCTAATTATGCTCAGTAAATCAATATTTTGTAGTTGCAACTTGTAACTCCCTGAACATCTGTAAATTCAAGGTTTTATGCAACAGTTTCTGAGTGACTGTGTGCAAGTGGCAGTATTTTTTAATTGGTATGGTATTTTTAATAGGTATTTATGTATGCACTCACAAGCCACTTTATTAGGTACACCTTGCTATAGATTCAACAAGATGCTGGAAACATTCCTCAGAGATTTCGGTCCATATTGACATGACAGCATCACACAGTTGCTGCAGATTTGTCGGCTGCACATCCATGATGTGAATCTCCTGTTCCACCACATCCCAAAGGTGCTCTGTTGGATTGAGATCTGGTGACTGTGGAGGTCATTTGAGTACAGAGAACTCACTGTCATGTTCAAGAAACCAGTTTGAGATGATTTGAGCTTTGTGACGTGGTGTGTTATCCTGCTGGAAGCATCAGAAAATGGGTACACTGTGGTCATAAAGGGATGGACATGGTCAGGTAGGCTGTGGTGTTCAAATGATGCTCAGTTGGTACTACAGGGACCAAAACGTTCCAAGAAAATATCCCCCAAACCATTACACCACCACCAGCCTGAACCGTTGATACAAGGCAGGATGGATCCATGCTTTTGTGTTGTTTATGCCAAATTCTGACCCTACCATCTGAATGTTGCAGCAGAAGTCGAGACTCATCAGACCAGGCAATTTTTTTCCAATCTTCTGTTGTCCAATTTTGGTGAGTCCGTGTGAATTGTAGTCTCAGTTTCCTGTTCTTAGCTGACAGGAGTGGCACTCGGCATGGTCTTCTGTTTCTGTATGTATATCACTGGATATTTTCTTTTTCAGACCATTCTCTGTAAACCCTAGAGATGGTTGTGTGAGGAAAATCCCAGCAGATCAGCAGTTTCTGTAATACTCAGACCAGCTCGTCTGTCACCAACAACCATGCCACATTTAAAGCCACTTAAATCACCTTTCTTTCCCATTCTGATGCTCAGTTTGAACTTCAGCAGGTCGTTTTACCCATGTCTACATAACTAAATGCATTGAGTAGCTGCCATGTGATTGGCTGATTAGGTATATGCATGCAATTAACGAGCAATTGAACACCTAATAAAGTGATTGCATAAATGACACTAGAAAGTGGTACCTAATATTGTTTGAAGATACTAACCATTCATTCATCCTGCAGGAACAAGTTAAACATTTGGATGTGAGATGAATCAGAAGCATGTTGGATCCTATTTTTATCTTCCAATCTCCCACCTTTCGGTCCTTGCTCAACTCTGCCAGCATCCTTCTCCCTCCCTGTTAGGGCTGTTAGTTTTGACAGATTGGGCCTCATTGGTGTGAATTCCTTTCCTCCTCTTCTTCCACTCTGTTCTTTTTCTCCACCTACTTTGTCTTTTTTGGTCTCTGATTTTCTGCTCTGTGGCATTGCTCGATCACGTCTCCTTCCACTGCCTCGACTATACACCTTTTACCTTCCTTTTCTTCCTCCACCTACAACTTTTTCTGCCTTTTCACTGCTTCTCCTCCTCTGTTGTTTGACATGTAGTTCTTCCTGAGCCTTTCCTATTTGCTGATTCTTGCATTGTGCTCCCTCTCATTGCTATCTCATTTTATTCTCTCATTTCTCTGTACTTTTTCAGTTCTTTTTACCTTCCCTTTCCCCTTTTTTCTTTCTGTCTCTTAAAAAGTTGCCTCTGCTTGTTTTCTCCTCATTTTCTTCCCCTACTTCCTCACCCATCTTATCTCATATCCTTTTCTTCCTCTGTTATCTGTTTCTCCTTCCCTCCAGCTCTTCCTCCTCTCACTTTTCCTTTATCACTCTGTATCTATGGACTCTTGCTGACGCCTCACTTCGGTGGGCCACTGCAGTTTGGATAAGTTTTGGCTTCTGCTCACTGTTTACTAACCAGCTGATCCTGCTGTTTTTGCATGCAGCAGTCAGGCGATTTTGAATCAATTATTTTTAACACTGCAAAATCGACAGTTCTCTATCACAAGCGCCAGGTGTGTAATAGGCCTCTATATAAAAACAAACTGCAAAAGGAAGTGCTTGCAAAGTGAAATGTCTAATAGCTTCCAGAGGAATTAACAAATGCACTGAGACAAACACATTTGCAATTTATCAAGTCATCGTTAGTATTTATGTCAAACAGAAACTCGTTACATTTATTTTGTAAAGGTCACCATTTTACCTTTGAAACTGTAACAACCCATTGGGTAACAAGCTTCTTTTTTCAAGGGATATAAACAACTTTCAGGTCCCCGGGTTGTGGAAAATCTCTTAGTTTGGTGAGTTACTTAGTGTCAAGTCAACAACAGTTTAATATTTTGCTGAGAGTTACTTTAGCAAAACAACACGTCTCACCCCATGGTGTCAAATGTCCATTTGCTCGTAAGTCACAGACATTGCAAATATAGATTCCAAGGAGTTGGTGCCTTGACACACTGGCAGTGGCAAGATTGGACATTACAGTCCTCATTTGAGTGACAAAGTCCTCATTTGGTGTTTGAAGGGGTGGCTTAAGTCACAAGTTTGTCCGCCAGAACGTCACGGTTTTTGTTCGTAGCTAAGTAAAAGGATCATGTTTTTGGTTAAAATATGGCCTTCTAGGGTATCCAGAGTGTTTAAATTTGCTGCCAAGAGGTCTTAAAAAAAGCACCCATATGTGATGAGTTGGAAGTAAGATCTACGTCTTTCACCGTTGCTGTCAAGCATGGGTTTTTGCAGTGGATTTCTGACATGGCAGCAGCTCCTATGAAACAGTACTTAACAATCTGGGAACTGGAAAAGGTAGTTTTGGCTGCTCCCTTATTTTCCCAAGGGGTCACCATGGCTTGAGACCGGGGGGGAGACACAAACCCAGCCTCATGGGGTCACAAGATGGTATACTCCAAGCCCGGCTAAATGGGAGGGTTCTGTCAGGAAGGGCATGTAAAATCTGTGCCAAATCTGGGAATAGGAATAGCCAGGAAACCCCCCCCCAAAACACCTCTAAGCTGAACATCTTAACATCTTTTGCTTTGATGTTTCATTTTATTCATACAAAGCAAAAGTCTAAAAACACTAGCTAGGGATTTTATATATGCTTATGTGTATGACTAACTCTTGAAGTAAAAAAGTGACGTCCTAGTCTTGCTGGCAGGCAACCAACAAAGGACTCTACAGGTGTTGATAGCCCTGTTTTGTGGCCTTTACACTTGCTTAGTGTTTTTATGCTATGCTAAGCAAACTGCTGCTAGCTGTATTCTATTGAATGCAATATTCTATGTATTCTTTTGAAGGTTCTAATAAATTCTTATGAATCTAAATCTGGCTCATTTATCTTTTATTTAGTTAGTGGTAGATTTCACATTGAAACAGCAGTGATATAATAGAGAAGTGGTGTGGCAATGTTTCACTAACTCTTTCTGAGTTAGCAAGTGTGTTCATGATGCTCATTGGGATTAATGAGACAGACTGCATAGGAGCATTAATACCAACCAGATTAACTTGGTCAGAGTTTGGGCAGGAATGCTAGCCTCAGGCTGAGAGAAGGCCTGTTGCTTAATCAGATCCTGTGATTTTTCAAACTTTACTTAAACTGAAAAGAGATTGCAATCCAAAACATCGTAACCTCTCCGGCTTCTCAACCACCTAAGCAGCTTCTATCGCTTCTGAGCTTTTTTCCCGTTTTCTTTTCTTTCTTCTTCTTTGTCCTCCAGTCCCTAGTTTTTCTGGCTTGCTTGCTTTTT
>VUQI01061170.1:35584-51639 GCA_015106735.1 Paratilapia polleni
TAATACAGAATAATTGTCAACATGTGGTGGAAAATGTGTTCAGTGTCACATAACAAGGAGCAGCCTGCCAGTTTTCTTCCACATTTTCATTGTGATGATTTCACTTCAGTTGAAATAATATATAGTATCCTTGAGTTTATAAAGCCCTTTCACACTCATCAGAGTAACTTTCAAACCACACAGTAGCTGAGCTTAAAATGACAGCTGACATACATTAGTGTATCATCTTAATCCGTGCTGAAGGTTATGAAAGTTTGGTGTGTGTGCAAAGCCTGTCCTGTGTTTCCTCTGACGTTTGGAGGCATAATTGCACTTAGAATGAGTAAGATCATACACACAGTTTTCTGCTGCTGGCACTTTTTATTTTAGCAGAAGGAAGATGTCAACATCAATGATCCCAAATGCCATTAAAAACGGCACTAAATCTGTGGGTGGGTGGACTGCCTACCCTCGCTCAAAAACACATCATTATCTTTTTTTGTGTTTTGTGGTTGTGCTGCTGTATATTAAGTTCTATTCATGACTCTATATTCCTGACTCCAAAACACTCCCACGTTGCTGCGCTCACTTAAATCTGACACCTGCCAAACTTTATGTAAACCGCTTGCGTGTTTAAATGAGTTTGCCAGACATGAAAGTTGTGCAGCAGCCATTAGAAAGTCAAAAAACAGATCCCATCTCCCTGCAAGGTCTACTACTTTACCATATGGATGATGCACAAAGTCGGAGGCAAGATAAGTGAGCAGGTCTCAATAACCAGACTGAGGACAATGAGGATATTCCACACAAAAACTGACAATTTAAAAAGCCTCTGTGTTTTCCATCTTGTGATAAAGTTGCATTTATCTTGCTAAATGCTTTGCTGTGTTAAATAGTTGCTAATTTGTCAGTTGTTTGGTGCTGGGAAACAGCTGCCTTCTGTGATCGGAAGTGCCGATGAGAGCAAACGGAAACCAAAAGCTGCAAGCCCTAAATTCAAACCATGAGCTGAAAGATGAAAGTTTAGACTTAATAAAGTGATAATTTGTGCTTGTTAGAACACATATTTCAGTCAAAACAGGTTTAAAATCAGCAACAATACCTGTGGCTAAAAATGAAGTGTGTCAAAAACTGCAGTTCCTCTAGTGGCCACTTGAGGCTGGTTCCAAAAGTGAGTCAATCCCCATAGAGTCCCATGTTAAAATGTTCAACTTTACAGCAGAAATAAACATGTTTACTTGAAAAAGAAATGGTTTGAACAAAACCGGTTAAATTGTTTATAGCTAGTTAGTTAAATTGAATAAAGGCTTAAAAAGCTTGCCATGTGGTAGAAAATGGGCAAGAAGTTTGTGCTTCAGTTTTGGTGAGTGAAATTCTAGTGTTTTATTTGTATGTGACTCAGCACGAATTGGTAGATACCCTATATGGATACAAGTACTGAGCCACCAACACATTACACCTACAGCCGCTGCTCAGCCATAGAAACCCATGCCATGAAGCTCCCTGTGCACACTTTTTGTGCTGTTGTTAATGCAAGAGGAGGTTTGGAACTCTGTAGTTACTGAGTCAGCAGAGCGTTGGTGACTGTTACACGCTATGTGCCTCAGCACTTGGCAACCCCGCTCAACTTTACGTAGTCTGCCACTTTGTGGCTGAGTTGCTGTGGTTCCTAAATGCTTTCACTCTACAATAATACCACTTACAGCTGATAGTGGAATATCTAGAAGGGAAGAAATTTCACAAACTGACTTGTTGCAACGGTGCCATCCTACTACAGTACCACGCTCGAATTCAGTGAGCTCTTTAGAGTGACCCATTCTTTCACAGATGTTTGTAAAGGCAGACTGCTTGGCTAGGTGCTTGACTTTACTAAATGTGGTGACTTCTGGCACAATGCTAAACTTGCTTGAAATGCTTGAAAATATACGTCCACAAACCAGTTTGTGACATCACAATACATCCATCCAGTTTTTCACTACAGTCTGTATATTTTAAATGCAATTTTCTTTTGTTCATTATGGATACAAACGTCAAAATTTCTTTCATTTCTTTCAACGTCTTCCATTTAAAATGTGATATTTTTAAAACTGTATATACTCAAATTATAAAAAAAACCCACTGTAAATGTTTTGCTACTAATCTAAGACCCCAGTCACACCGATCTAGAGACTGCATGGTCGGAAACCATCTGGCAGCCATCAGTCACAAAGGAAAAGTGTGTATTCCGTAACCGGTTGGGGAGTGGTTGCAGGAGGTTGCTGGCAGTCACTAGGTGAAACTGATTGCAAAGAGGTATACGGTGCTGTACCGAAAACCTCTTTGAGATTGCTTTGGTCACTAGCAGATTGCCATGGTTGCCTGTAGTTTGCATGGAAGACTGCAATCTGTCTGCAAACACCTGCAAACTACTCGCCTGCAGGTAGTGAAACTGTGAAATGCACAATGCAAACTGGAAGCAGAGACCATTCACCTTCAAAGTGATAGTTGCGTTTTTTGAAATGTGTTGGTAAGGCACAGCTTTTACTTTAAAATGTTGCAAATGTTCTTCTTTTTCCGGTTTGCATGGCACTTTTTTAGATTTCACTACAGCTCGGACACTAAGTGGCAAATGTTTGCAGACAAGTCAACCACCTGCCAACCCGTCAGGGAATGCACACTTTTCCCTGAGAACCAGAGGTTGCTAGGGGGTCACCGACCGGTCTCTAAGGCCGGTGTGACTGAGGCCAGTGAAATTCTGAAAACAACTTGTTTTCTCCCAGCCTAAATCCTAGTGAGTCATTGTTATATACAACATTCGTTTTTGACACTAATATTTCACAACTTATTCCTTCTTGGTTGCTGTCACCCACCTCTTTGTGTCTCTAGGCAACCATACATCACCAGGAAGGAATCCATATTGTCCCGGGAAGTTCAATTCCAAGCTCTTTACCTCACTGATGCTGCTGTTTCACAAAAGCTGCTCAGCGTGTGTGTGTGTGTGTGTGTGTGTGTGTGTGTGTGTGTGTGTGTGTGTGTGTGTGTGTGCAGCAAGAGAAAGAAGGGGGAGGTGGGGGTTTGGAATCTGTTTACAATGGCCTGAGGGAGCTGCTGGAGAGGGAGAATCAGTCTGATATCGGGAGGTAGAGTCAGAGAGAAAGAGTGTAAGACAAAGAAAGGGGGAGTTTTGGAGAAGGAATAAATCAAAGAAGAGAAAGGGATGGAGCCCTCGAGAGGATTAAATACAAACTGAAGGAGTCCTTTAAGGCATAAGTTGCACCAGAAGTCATGGGAGAGAAATGACAGGGTGATGCAAAGCAGCAGCCGTCCTAGATCTCCGTTTTCAACCATGCAAATAAGATTTAGTTTATCTGCATGCATGCAGTAGAAAACGAGTTTACTCATTCATATGTGTTTGTTATTTTTGTCCCTTTGCAGAATTTGAAGAGCAGTTGTACGACACCAAGCTGACCGGTCAGACTTTCCGGCATCCTTCCTCGCAGAGCTCTGACGACACGTCCACCTCGCTCAGCCGATCGCCCATCTCCTTCAACAACAAGAGGCCCGACTTCATCTTTCTGGTAAACACACACAGACACACACATGCAGGTTCATGTTTACACCTATCTTATTTCATCATAAGGCTCCCTCACACTGAAATGCCACCTCTCTGGTGAACAAACACACAAGCTCAAATTTTGAATGCAGTTATTTGAAGCTGCACATTTTTAACAAGCAAACACAGCAAATAATTTCTGCCTTTCTTATTTTAAACTTCACTTTTCCACCTCTTCAACCTATGAAACCTGACTGCATCCTGCTGCTGCTAAACATACACACACACACACAGACACACACTCGTTTTGACATCTTAATGTTGAACTCCATTGACACAAGGTTTCCCTAGCCCCTTATCCTAAACCTAACCATAACCTAATTGTAACCCTAAAACCAGGTTTTGAGCCTCAAAAATGCTCAAACATGCCTTCAAATTTGTGAGGACCAGCGTTTTGTCCTCACAAATCACGGTTGGTCCTCACAACTTTTTATGTAAAGTTTTATGTAAATTTTTGTCCTCACAAAGATCTCTAAACAAGTACACACACACACACACACACACACATACTGTGTGTCCACTTCACTTATCTTTTTCATTTTTCTCCCTGAACAGCAAGACACCAGACGTCACATTTCCACTAAACTCACGGTAGCCCACTCTATCTGCCCTTTTTGGCCCTATTTCCACTCTTTATTTCTTCTCTGTAGTTTCTAATCAACACTGGATATTCAGTGTATGGTACCTGCCTCATTTTAAAGTCTTTGTTCCCCTTACAATAGAATCATAGGAAGTATAAATATGTTTTGTTCTTCCATTTCTTTATTTTTCAATCATCCTTGATACCATATCCCACAGAAGCCCATTCCTTTGATTAAATTTGGTAGGATGATGTATCTTACCATTTCATGCACACCAGAATCATCATTTTAATTTGATTTATCAACCTTGAGAGTGCAGCTATAAATAAAATTGTTATCCTTGAGATTTTTCAAAATATGAAAATGGCAAGCATTTTTCTAGCAATAGATATTCATTTAGTTTATTGTTTTTACCTTCTGTGATCATTCTTGTATGTAGGAAGTTTCATTGTTGCTGGCGGAGTCAGCCTTTTGGTGCAAGATTTGAGAGTTGAGCCACAGCATTAAAGCCACCTTTAGAAATGTTAGGTTTCCGTTCATGCTGTTAAAACAGTTCTGACGTGTCGGGGCATGGATGTGGGACCTCTGTTGGTGTTCTGTGGTGTCTGGCACCAGGACTTTGGCAGCAGATCCTTTGGGTCCTGTGGGTTGTGGGGTTGAGAATCCATTCATCCGACTTTTTCCAGCACATTTGCCAAAGTTCAGATTGGAAAACAGGTCTTGAGTTCTTTGTCAAGTTCTTTTAGCTGTTCCTGAGCAGTTTTTGTGGAGAGGTCAGAGCACATTAAGCCTTGATTATATTCTGTTATGGACATGAACATGAACAGCTAGAGACCCGACTGCCAAGTGGTCATTCCTGTTATACTTCTATGCATTGTTGTTGGTGCACTGTACTATAAATTCTCCACGGAGGAGTCCGCGCAGGCACAAAAAACAGGCAAGCACTTGAGCGTCCGCACGAACCCCCTAGCTCACCGTCTGATGATGAAATTTATGTCACTCAGACCCGAGTGGACTCGAGTGGATCCTAGCGGACTCGCGGACGCAGAAAGTATAGGCTGCTGCCCTCAGGGAGTGTCAGTACCGTGGGCAAGGTGTGAGTTTGGTCTGCAGTACTGTTTAGGTGGGCAGTTTGGGTAACATCCACATTAATTGCAGAATGCAAGCACACACAGTTTAAAAGATGGATGTAGCTTCCAGGTATGGAACATAAAGCCAACACAGAAGTGCCTTAAACTTGCATTCTTTCTCATGGCCACCAGGGGGCGATACCTGTGGTGGCAAAGAGACTTCCGGTCCTTTAGAAGTTCTGGGAAAACAGCCTTCTGTCTTGACCTCAATAAACACTTTCCTGATGAGTTTACAGGCTCAATCACTCATTTCAGGTCATAATGAATAAAACATGAAGTCCATTTTGTAAAATTTGGTCATTTTAAGTGTCAGAAAGGATGATTATCCAGGATATGGCCATTGACTAACAACTTGTGGTTTCACAGTCAGATCCACCCCACACTCATCACATAAAGTTCCAAAACACCGAAATGCATACCTCATGGCTGTGGTGATGCCACAGGGGCTACGTCCATTTTTTTTTTTTTACTGTCGGTGGACCCAAGTTTTTCTAACAGAACATTATATTGTAATAAAATGATTAATGTTATTCATTTCACCTTTCAGGGGTTTTAATGTCGTGGCTGATCGGTTCATGTACCCACTTTAAAGAAGCAACAGCATATGCCCATACTGTGCTTCTTGCAGAAGATGTGCTGTGGTAGAGAAGATATAGCAAGAAGTACTTGTAGACTAGATCTATCCTTAAGTGTAAGAAAATTTGAGGCATTTACCAATTTTCTCCTCCTTTAAAATTTCTCTTACAGATCAATACAGGTGATGATTTGTCCTGACCGTCCACACGAGTTGTTTGTGCAAGCTGGTAGCTGGTATTGTGACCTACTGTATACTTTAAAAAATAGGCAAACTCTGGCAGCTGTCCAGCAAATGTTTGGTTGAGTCGTCACCTTTGGATGGGACGAAACTCTTTCTAAGAGCGATTGTTTGGAGACAGGTTGCTTCCCACAAGGTGACCTGTGCAATTGCCTTGCAATCAAAAGTGTCCGCTGCAACTTTTTGCAATCGGAAAATCTGGCACCTGGCAGGTGTTTACATTTGATCCTGACTTTTTTGCATTCCTTACATCTATGTTCATGTTGGCATTGCATGTTTATGCTTGTATACCTATTGCTTATTTGTTATTTGCACTTTTGCACATTGTTTGCACTTGACTGATTGTTGATGCAGTGCAAATTTCCACTGCTCTATGAGGATTGATAATAAAGACAATCCTTTTATGTTAATGATCAAAACTTGAAGTACAGAGTGAGATGCATGTCTTCTAATTGGCTTTTGGACAATTTAATTCAGCAAGTCAGCAACACAGTGCATTATTATTTTCCCCAGAATCTAACAAATTACTGCATCAGTGTCTCAAATGGTTTTGCAGCCAAAAGTTGTGTTGTGACAAAATGCCTCATTGCTGTTGTTATCATCCCTTTTTTCCATAAAAAACTGAAGGCGAATTATCCAAGAACTGTTGTACAGTATATCCCACCCCCTCGTTCAGATTTGTCAGGGTTAGTCATCGTCCTTTTCACACTCTCAGCAGGTTTCTATAAACAAATGCCAAACCATTTAGTGTCTTCCAGATGGAAGTATCATTAACGCTTGATAAGAAATCAAAATAGCACATGACGTAAGTGCTTTCTTGTCAGCCAGCTCCTGCACATACAGGCATTACTGACTGATCTTTGAAGGCGAGAGAGGATGTAAACATAAATGTTAAAGTGTTTCAAAGTATATAAAATCCTCACAATTTGTGAAGCAGACTGCAGTCATAGTAGATCCTCTCGCTTTTCACTCTTTTCCTCATCTGCCTTTGCTGTTAATAGTTCTCAGGCTATTTCCCTAGCTCAATGGACTCCCACAGTGATTTTACTGCAAGATGGCTGCACATTTCCTGCACACTGACTGACGCAATATTCCTTCAGCGAACTGTTAAAGAGCTCTCTTAAGTTAATGCCTTTCTCTCTGTTTGGGCTAATTTCAATTAGAGTATGGCAGATTCCCATGAGATAACTTCATGTCTCTCACGAGGCAGAGGATAGACTGGTGTGTTTCCTGCATTGCAGCAGCCTCGACAGTTTCATTGCCTTGCTTAAGGGCAGAGATGCTTGATACTATAGATCTAATACCAGACAGTTGACAGATGCCCGTTCCCTCACAGCTGGGATTACACCTTCCTGTTGCCGTCAGAGACTGAACTATCAGTGTCCCCGCTGTTCTGTGAGCTTCTGTCGCTGTCAGCTAATCACATCAAAACTCATATTTTTTTAGTTTTTCTCTTGTTCTGCTTGTTTTTTTATGTTTCTAACTCACTTTGCTCTTATATTAACTCTCTACATTTTACTATGAGACAGGTGAAAATGAGACAGCAGTTTTCCTCTCTTAATCTCTGTTTTTTCACCCTCCTGACCGCTAATCTGCTCTACTGATCCTTCCTCTTACTGGCATTGAAGTTGAAGCGGGACAAAACATTTAATTTTGGAGGAGGTTGATGTGTAGATGACCTCCCCCGACTGTCTAGCCTCCTCCAGGGTTTTGGCTCTATTGATTTTTGCTGCAAATTTAATTCTGAGTTTATATTGTTTTTTTGTGTTTTGAGCCAATGGCAGCAGTTTAAAGGGGAAAAAATGGTCTTATTGGCTAATTTTCAAAATAGCTTGGGCATAAAATGGAAACAAGAACTTTTAAAGAATTTGACAGTATAGTACAAGATGAATGAAGTGGAGATGTGAGGAAATTAAATTTCAACCACTGGGGGTCAGGCTGCATTATGATGGCAAACATGAAGGGGATGACAAACATTTGGATTTCACTAAAGGAAACTGACCAGAAATAATTTGGATTTTAAGTATTTTCAGCAGCATTTTCGATTTTCTTTCATCTTTCTGAAATATTATTCACATCCCAACCCCAATAAGTGTCACAGTGCAAAAGCATAGAGAAACTACGATTTTCAACATAGGAAAATATTAACACAAACACCCAAGTTTATTATTGAAATGAATCCCTTGCAGCCAAAAGCTCAGATTTCAGACTGCTGTAAACATTTGATTTCATACTTTTTTTTTTTTTTTACTCCTGGCTCTGTATGATGTCAGTAAGATGTTCATCTCAGACAAACAGCTCTAGCAGCAAGCACTGAAGCCCTGCCCACCTGCTGTTAAATCTTTCGGTTAAAGAGGGGCAGCCAATTAGAAGAAAGTTGGCTTAAAGGTGGTAAAACAGCTTGTTTCAGACAGTGGATGAACTGAGGGGCTGCACCAAGCCCCGGTTTAAAATAAGTAAGGATTATTTTGAACTGGGGTTCATGCAAAGCTACTCTGGTAGAGTTCAATAATAAAATATGGAGATGGAAATGACCATAACAGGTCAGCTAAACACTACCTTCCTAGTAACAAATGGTCAGAAAAAGGTAACAGCTAGCACTTCAGGACTCGGTGGAGACCAAAACAGAGCAATAACAGAGTTAATATTAGACTTAAATTTGACTTGTAGCAAAACGCACATCTCCAAATAAATGCTTATACTGCACTTTAACTGCTAGATGTGTAAACACTCAGCTGTTTGCTGACTCCATATCATATTTATAAAGGATGCACAAATATACCATACTGGCATTGTTGACTGATGTTAGCCTATCACCAATTGAGATGTTATCTACTGATGGCAGTGTTGTTCTCCTTCATCACATCAGTTTTACACTGACTGAATGTTCAAAGATTCAAAGGGAGCTGGGAGAGCTGAGGGGGACCCTATGACATCATAAGCCTCCATAGGGACAGGGTACACCCTGGACAGGTTGCCAGTCTAATGCAGAGAGACAGACAACCATTCATGCTCACATTCAGACCAATTTAGAATCACCGATTACCCTAACATGCATGTCTTTGGACTGTGGGAAGAAGCCGGAGTACCAAGAGAGAACCCACACAGACACAGGGAGAACATGCAAACTCCACACAAAAAAGCCCCAACTGGACAGTGGATTCAAACCCAGGACCTTCTTACAGTGAAGCGACAGTGCTAACCATGTCACTGCTGTGCCCTGACAAACGAAACCATTTTTTGCAACAGCTTTCAGTCACACTCTTATTTTATCCGACTGAATCAGAAAAGGAGAAAGTTTGCACACATCCAAGTAAAACATTTTTAGGCACCAGATTAAAAAAAACCAAACTATTTGCACAAAAAAGAGAGATTTGCTCACTGTTGGGCAATGTTTTGTTCCCCAGGATCCACAGGATTTTCTTCAGACATGTCTAAGGAAGATCCTGTGGATTGAAACATTATCACTGGGAAAATATTTTAACAATTAAATAACTTAACGTACATCTCTATCAGCCCGTAATTCCACAATAGGTATATTCCTACTATTCATAAGGTGATTTTGAGCACTGGGAACAAGTTATTAATAAATAAATAAATAAATAATTGGGCTGTCTGAACATTTTTTCGGATTTATTGGATTGTTATTTATATATAACTGATTATATTTTCCTAGGAAAATCAGAGATTTTCAGCCACTCTGAACACTGGTACATCAAATTGTTCAAAGCTTTTTGATAACACAGTGGTTCTCCTTTTCTTCTTCTTGCAGCCGGCGTCAAAGCAGCTCTACGAAGATGAAACGACCTCCTCAGTATTTGGTTTGAGGTCTGTTACCGACCCATCGCCATCCCCTTCTCCATCCCCCTGCAGCTCAGACCGGCCACCTCTGGGCTGGAGTAGTAACAACAGTAGCAGCAGTACTGCCACGTCTGCAACTACCGGACCGCCCGTCGCAGAGAAACCTCGCTGGCACCTGGGAAGACGCACGCCGGCGCACTTCATACCACTCGATGTCACAGGTGCCATAAAAACACCCAAACCCAAAACAATCTAAGGACAGATGTGACAGTTGCTGCTAATGCTATCAGTATATTTAATTTAGGCTTAAATTACTTTCTCAAATGAATTGCAGAGTTAAGTTCAAAAGAAGAAATTGAGGATCTTGGTCAAACTGCAGTGCAAAGGCCCACTTTTAAGATAATGGAAGTATTTACTTTTTTTATTTTTTGGCCATGTTTCTCAAGAACAGTGTAGCGAACTGACAGGAAAGGTGAGCATATGCAACTGATTCAAAGTCAATGCTCTGACATAAGCATCTGAGCCACCTGAGACTTCAGGGTGTTTTCATGGTGACAGCATTACTGAGGTAGTGCTGCATGAAAATTGTGGACAAAATCAGCATAGAAAGTTAAATATTTCCTTGATCTTTCTTAGAAAGTCTTTGGGCTGGCACAGCTACAGTACCTCGGGGAACACATGAATGTTTCAGTGCCTGGACCAGAGAGTGATCCTGAGCCATCAAAGTAAAAGAGTTTGCTGTATTTTAATGGGTACATGTAAACACAGAGGCGATTGGCATCCAGCCTAAGAATTAGTGGTAATGTTTCCAATCCAACTGTGAGATGGTCAAATGCTCATGTTGTCTTATTTTAATGTAGTGCTCAAGTGATTTGTTAAGTAATCGACAGAAAAAACAAATCCAACATTTTCATAATAGACTGTTTGAGTCATTTATAAAAGAAATAATGGCAAGCATACTTTGGTTTCAGCCTCTCAAATGTGAGTATTTGTTTTATATCAGTGGGCATTGAATATCTTTGGGGTTCTGATTGTCGATCAGCCAAGACAAGCAATTTGAAAACATAACTTGAACTCTAGAAGCAACGGACAGGCACCTGTTAACTATTGGTCCAAACAATCACAAAAGCAATCAACACGATTACCAGTAATGGAAAATGCCATTAGTTGCAGCCTTGTTAAAGAGGTCATGTGCTCGGTGAGTAGAGTGGTTGGATTGAGGTTAATTATATAGGCTGATGGGAGGGGAGGCAAGATGCTTGTTGGTTGGCTGCAGTCAGGTGCCTTCAAGCACTTCTTGGTTTTATTAGAATTTATGGCTTCAATATAAAATTTCACTGAAAAATAATTCAAAATTAAATAGATTAAATCTCAATATGAGATCCTTTTGAAAATTAATCATCGTTTGGCAGCTCTCAGATGGCTCCTGTCGTATTGAGAATAAACATTATTTTATCTCCAAATAACTATGGTTTTTGTCAGCAGGAAAAAGAAAACCCTGACGGTTTTGTTGTGCGCACATTGTGGATTTCCTTCACTGTCGCCTGTGCTGGTACCGAGGGAGTTTTGGGACGTGTAAAAGTGAGAGTCATGGGAAATTAGACTGAAGGGAAATTAAAACAAGCAATAAATCTGAATTTTCACCTCTTTGGAGGTCACATCAGTTTAATTTGGCTTTGTAGTTGTGTATGTAGTGGGGGAAAATGGGGGCAGCTTTTAAGTAGAATATTATACCCTACAGGAGGTCACTGTTGATTCCCAGTATCATGCAGCAGCTGCTCAGGATGCTAGACGGTGCTACTTTTGTTACTTAGCCTGAGCATAAAAAACATCCAATAACCAACCAACATGCTGGAGAAGACACAATCTCGTCTTCCTCCAGATCAGAACTTTAAGTTCTTGGCTAAAAAACAACGCTAAAAGTTGCCTCTTGCATTAATCCTGCTCATCAACTTCTGTAGATACCTGTGCCACATAATGCATGGACGTCTTTGACAGTGCTCATATTCTCTTAATAATGGGACCATTATTTCATGATTGTTACTGTTTTTAAGATAATACTTTTACAGTCAGAGTATTACTTTAAAAAAGCTATTCACAGACAAGACTTATGCTGCAGTATGTTTTAAGTTAGTCCATCAATAATTAAAAAAACACTAATGCAACTTCTGCACTTTATTCTTCAACACAGCCTTAACTCGCATTCAGGAATAGTTCTCCAGGCTTCTTGAAGGACATTCAAAGCTCTTCTTTGGATCTTGGCTGCCTTTTGTTCTGTTCTCTGTCAGGATGATCCCACACTGCTTCAATAGTGTTGAGGTCCAGGCTCTGGGGAGGCCAATCCATGACTGATAGTGCTCCATTGTGTGTTTTTCTATCCAGGTATGCTTTCACTGCATTGGCAGTGTGTTTGGGATCATTGTCATGCTGAAAAATGAAGCTGTTGGCAGTCAAACATTTTCCAGATGGTATTGCATGGTAAATCAAAATCTGATGGTACTTTTCTGCATTCATAATTCCATCAGTTTTGACAAGATCTCCAACACCACTGGGTGAAATCCAGCACCAAACCATGACAGAGCCTCCACCATATTTTCCAGATGGCTGTAGATACTCACTGTTGTACCTCTCTCCTGACCTCTTACATACTGAGACCATTTCTGATGAGGCTTAAGTGAACAGTAGATGGATCAACGTAACCTGCATCTCTCAGGTCCACACCATGCTGAGATATTCTAAATTTCTTTGGGAATCATCTTGTTGGTGCAAAAATACTATTTTATGCTTGTCAAACTGTGTTGTCTTTGACATTTTTCAACTAGATAGATTCAACTAAAGAAATGGGAACAAAGGATGTGTTTTGTGACAGGCTGCTGGTAGCAAAGTGCCTAAATATACGATTTAAAATTGGTTCTTGCTAAGTAAGGTTGATCTCTTGAGTTAGGTGCTTTTTTTATTCTTGAATGATTCATAGGTCAGTGTTAAGTAGCTTAACAAACAAAAATACATTCCTCTGAAAATAGTCAGGTACAAGGACTGGACTGAAAATGAGTGAAAAAGCAGCCAATGTCCAAAGAAAAACTTTGAAAGACCTTCAGCAAGCTAGAGAACTATTGCTCAAGACCACTTTAAAAAATACAAGAAAGTCAGGCTCCTTGGAAGCAAAATATAAAGAAATGAGGGGTGGCTCAAGACTTTTGCACAGCACTGTATTGTAGAAATATTTGGTTCTGATTTGGTTTTTAGTCAGGGGAGTACTTCATGCTAGCTGCTTGCTCTTGATAATTTAAAATAAAAAGCTTCTTGTAGTCCTGCAGCTGATGTAAGTTACCCAGCATGGGAACCATCAGCCACCTTTTTAAATGTATTCAGATCACATCCAATCCACTGAATTTCCTCAGGTGCTATTTAGTGTTACACATTCATGCTGTTCCCTTTCTTACACTCATTTTTCCCCACTAAACTTGATTTTTGCCTCAAGAGATTGGCACTGAGGAAACCATTTTATAACAAAGGTATAAGAAAACATTTTCAGATCTAATTTTCACCAGTAAAGCGGACACATACTGAGAGGATCCATGGCATAAGTTGACCAGGTGAAATTGGATAAGAGGTTTCATCCCTTATTAAATCCACTTGAAGTCATGAAAAAAACAATCAGGAGGGGTTTAAGAAGAGAACAGATGCACAGTGTTATTAAAACAGTGGGAAAGCTTCAGCATCAGTTTGCATATTAATGCCAGAAGCCATAATTCAGGTTAATCTGGTGTAGACAGATTCCTATTTGACCCGAGCTTTGAGGGAGAAAATGCTGCAGAAACATGATTTGACATCGAGGACATTTTCTTCTTATGATCACATTCGCTATCGCCCTCGCCCATCTCTGGCAGTCAGCTCTGCTTGTGTGCATTGTCATTGTGTGTGTGCGAGTGTGCTGTCAGAGCTGTTAGTATGCTGTGGTCACCCTCAGCAGCATCGTTCTGACACTCCTGCTTCCACTCAGCCTCCTCCTTGTTTACTTTGCCTACATGTGTGTGTGTGTGCGTCTGTGCTTGCGTGTGCCTTTGCATGCATGTGTGGTCCTCCTGATTTTTTGGCATAGCAACTGCTTCGTCACTGGGTGCCTCTCCCCTCCTTCCTGCGCATATCCATCTATAGTTAAATATCTCTTTCTCCCTTTCTCCTCCTCTCTCACCCTCCTTACCCACTGTGTAGAGGAGGAGAAGGTCAGGTATAATGATGCATGCCTGTGGCGTTGTACTTGGTGGGTATTCACTTCCTTCAGAAGGAAGGAGAGAGAGGAGAACTTCGAGGAGAAGACTGACGTTATTCTGTTCAAACCTGTCTGCGGCCCATTAGGTAATATGGAAGAGTTAACCCTTTAAAAATGAGTGAAAAATATATATTTTCATGTAGAGAAGTAGCTTTACCAAACAGTGCCCAAGCAGGGGTAAACAGCATGTTTGCTGGGGGACTATTTTTAGCTGTGTATGTATACACATTTTCTGTAGTGTACGTGGGTTTGAGCCACGTAAACTGCTGTGCCCTCATTAGTGGTAATGAATTACTGTGTCACCCTGTGCAAAGGTGTGGCCCAGTTATTTGTTTTAGACACAAATGGAGCTCAGTTGCACAAAGTAATAAGACAGAAAAGGATTTAGAGGCACATATCAGACCTGTTATTAGGGTCTCTTCATTATTTGTTTTGGTCTTTTTATAGGATTTGGGTAAAATGAGAAAAATATAAAATATCAGACTTATTCAACTTGTCACCATCCTTCTGCCTCTTTTTCACTCCATCTCTTGCTTTTTTCCCTCTCCTAAACCAGCGAACAGGTAGCTCTCAGCCAGCTTGCTGTTGCCATGGTACCTCACCACTCTTCCTCCTCCCTACTCCCAAAAAAAAGAAGAATTAAAAAAAATAAATAAAAAAACAGCACCAAAAAAGACAGAAACAAGGAGGGAGATAATGGTGAAGAGGTGAAGAGGATGACAGAGAGAAAATGCATAAGGAGAGATACACGATGAAAGAATAATGAATGAAGGGTAGTGAGAGAGCTTTTTTTTTTTTTGACACAGCTCCCGCCTCCCACTTTCCTTCCTCTCCCTCCTTTCCCTCACATCTCGCTCCAGCAATTTTCATGAATGACTGAAGCACTTTAGCCTGTGAAAGATGTGAATGCAACACAGGCTGCGAGACAGACAGGCAGACAGAGAGACAGCATCAGTCTGTGCTTATTTTTTCTCAATAGAGTTCATCAGTAAAATTTTATCGTCATGTACGGCATGTACTATCATATTCAAGAGCCCTTGGTGATTTGGAGGTTTTCTGAATTGCAGAAAGGCAGGACATTGTGTCTCCAAGTAGCCCTACCAAGCACCAGGCATCCATGCACAATGATTTCTGAGGTAAATCTAGTTAGCCAGTTAAAAACACGTACCTGGTGAAATTTTGCATTTTCGGGCTATTACAGAGAATTAAATTCAACCTAATTTCAGCCATCCGCCATTTCATGTTTACTCACAGAATTATTTTTGGTTGATTAGAGGTCTGTTCATAATTTTTATGGACAGAATTTCTAGGCAGAGCCAAGTGGCGGAAGGCTTCCACTTTGGTCGTCTCAGAATCCCATCTCTGCTTTTTGCGGATGATGTGGTTCTGTTGGCTTCATCAGGTGGTCGCCTCCAGCTTGCACTGGAGTGGTTCACAGCCGAGTGTGAAGCGGCAGGAATGAGAATTAGCACCTCCAAGTCTGAGGCCATGGTTCTCAGCAAGAAAAGGGTGGAGTGCCTACTCCGGGTCAGGGACGAGTTGCTGCCCCAAGTGGAGGAGTTTAAGTATCTCGGGTCTTGTTCACGAGTGAGGGGAGATGGGAGCGGGAGATTGACAGACGGATTGGGGCCACTGCAGACGCTGCACCGGTCCATTGTGGCGAAGAGAGAGCTGGGCGTAAAAGCGAAACTCTCGATTTATGATCTACGTTCCTACAGTCACCTATGGTCATGAGCTCTGGGTAGTGACCAAAAGAACGAGATCTCGGGTACAAGCGGCGGAAATGAGTTTCCTTCGAAGGGTGGCTGGCCTCTCCCTTAGGAATAGGGTGAGGAGCTCAGTCATTCGGGAGGGCCTCAGAGTAGAGCTGCTACTCCTCCAGATC
>VUQI01061171.1:17991-41653 GCA_015106735.1 Paratilapia polleni
AAATTTATATATATATATATATATATATATATATATATATATATATTTATATATATATATATATATATATATATATATAGTTCACTTTGCCATTTAAAAAAAAAATACATTGGGGTTAATGATTAGACTGCTCTGCACACTTGCTATGTACTACTCCTAAACCATGCATTTAACAAATGCCTGTCCTCTGAATGGTCAGGTGTTTGTCTTTTGGTGCTATTTCAGAGATGATTATTGGCACAGATGTACACCAAACCTAAGAATATATGCAAAGCTAAAAATTCCTTTGTCAATCTTTGTTTAAAATGTAGCAATATAAAATGTAAACTAGGTCAGCCTGTCAGTTTTTCAGGGGTTTTACAAAGAAAATTATGTCCTGTGGAAAGGGAATACTCCATTTTGTAATTTATCTTTACAAATCTAAGGTACTGTGCAAAAGTAATTGTTCAGGGACAGTGTATATTGATAAATTTGAATTAAGATCAGGAAATACAAATTCTATAATTCTTGTGTACCCTTTCTATTTTTTTTTTTTTTTATTTGTTTCGTTTTTGTTTTCAGCTAGTAAAAAGCAGAACATGTCTTGGGTTGCACTGGATTTGCTGGGACAGTTTCGGCTTCCTTTTTTTTTTTGTGCTTTTTCTTGATGCTTAGTTTTATTTCCTACCTTTCCTCTTTTTAGGTAGCTGTCTTCATCATTGTGATGTCTCTGCAGTTTATTAAAAGCAAACAATAATCACATTTAGCTCCATAACACCTGTGGACATAAAGGAATTTTAAGTCCAAAGAGGTCTGTATGCTGGCCATGTGTAAACACCAGATGAGCTGTAATGGTGAACGTGTCATTGACCTCTGTATGCTCTTGAACATAAAGTGACTTGAAACATGGGTTGTGTGGACTAAAAATAAACAGGCTTAAGTTTTTCTTTTGCATGCTTTGTCTGGTCAAAACATGATTTATTCATAGAAGAAAAGGTCAGATTTGGGTTGCACCAGAGTCAGTTGAAAGAGGACTAAAAATGGTCAAAATGTGTTTTAATGCGCCTTTTTATTGTAGTTGTTACATAGGTTTTGCTTTGGGTATAGATGCAATTGAAGCCTTGGTAGTAAAGCACTTTAAAGTCCAAGTTCCACAGTGACATTATGGCACAGTCAGCAATGTGTGATGGGCTAATGTTAAAGGAAAATATGTTGAGTGCAATGAATTCAAAGGCTTCTAAGGGATTCCACTGGAGTAACTGGTGAAGTTGATCGCTGCGTGTTTCATTGCATTTGTTTGCTTTACAGTCTGAAGTGAAAGTCCTATAGCTCTGAGAACCAAAGTGAAACCTTCCACTGGAACAAGCAGAAGTGACACTTTTTAGAAACCATGCATGGCTTGGTTTTCTTAAATTATATTTAGAATAACACTGCTTTTAGTCTATAATACACTATTCTACACGTGAGCAAAAAAAAAAGACATTGTCATGACATGTACATCAGTTTACAGCATTCCCGTGTATTGCTTCAAACATGTTTTTGCTCTTGAAAAATCAGTACAATCTGGGAAACACATGGAGCTCCACCTCTTCCTCTTAACTTCAGTTTTACTAAGTGGCTTGCTACACATTGCGTCTAAGGTGCTGAATAGTTTCCAGTCAATTCAAAACAAAGTAAAAATGGAGTGCTGATTTGATTTTATGTGGATTTATCATGCTCTAAATCTTTTTTCCTTCTCAATGGCTGTTTCCATCACAGTGAAAAATTGGATAGAACCCATGTCAAAGTAGAACATATACATGTTATAAATTCAGTCAAGGCCATTCCAAATTGATTAATAGCACAATGAGCTCTGTAATATCCAGTTAAATACAGATAAACATCTCGTAGATGTTTCCAAAAAAAAAAAAAAATCTGTAAATTAAGGAGATTTTTATGTGCATTCACATCACCAGTACTAATGATTACTAAAAGTGTCCCCTGATGTTTGCAATCACTGAGAATGAAAGAATAAACCAGATATGCCCTGAAAATGACAAATGGAGATAAATATTTCTACAAATGAATTTAGCCTGGTCTCTATATTTTACCTACACCATGAATGGGGTGGAACTTTGTATGCCCATATCTTACAGTAAGGCAACAGGATACAGCTAACGTGCATAGCCAATCCTTAAGTTGTCATAAATACGTTAAAGCTATCTTTATAAACGCTTTGATCCAAGACATAGCATGGGACAAAAAAAAGAGCAATTTTGCCATGACAAGTTTAAAAACACTGGTTAAAAATAAATCACAGCTCAAGAATGATCCACACTGCAATATCAACTTCTCACCCCTCACAGACCGCACATCTGAAGCAACATTTTCGTTATGTGTCCCTGAAAACGTCTTAATAAATAACTGTCTCTGAAAGGCACTCTGAAATGTGCAGCTCATAGTATACAAAATCAAATGAAATAAACTCTGTGATGATTGCTCACTTGTACCAGTATGCCACCTTACTCAAAGTGTTTCCAACTGTTCATCAGTGAGAATCAATCACATAATGCAACTTGTTTACATTTGTTCAAGCTATAAATGTTTGCATCATGAGCATTAGTCTCAAACTAGTGGTATCACCAGTCAAAACCTACTGGAATTGAGCTGTTCGCCATTCTCTCGCCGTATCAACTTTAAAAAATATTTGCGCTGTTTCTGTGATAAATTCCTTCTTATCTAGTAAACTACTGCACATTTGCCTTGGATATGTTGACTTTGATTAAACATTAAAAACTGTGCTACTGCTGAATTGCTGGTTAACTGCTGAGTATATTCTCAGATTCAGATGTCTGAATGGTTAATCAGTGTTGAGGATCTCACATTTCCCTTGAGACCCAACTTTTACATCCAGTGCAATTGTTCCTTATTTGAGCACCTTCTTGAGCAAAATGAAACACAAAACTACCACAGTAGTATATAACAGAATAACCCTCTACACAGAGCCATCTATTCAATAGATGAAATGTCTTTTTTTTGTCACTAAAGCTGCTGGGCTGAAACTAAACCCAAACACACACACTTATTTGAGGGTTTAGTGTCTGTACCGAACTTCTAGCCCTCTGAATTCAGTCAAGGCCACAGAGATTAAAGCACACGCACTGCCAACTGTTTTGATTCCCTTGGCCTTAAAAAAAGAAAAAAAAAAGAAAGAAACATTTCTGCAGGTGTTTGTATGCAATGTCACATTCACAGCATAATTGTGATGAAGCCTTATGAAAGCAAGTCATGTGTAATCTGTGTTTAACCAGCAAAGGCAAAGCTTAGTGGTTTTAATGCAGCACTCCGTTTCTGCTCCCTCTGCCCATCAGTTTAAGAATAAAATCTTGTTCAGCCTTCTCTTTCTTTAGGAAGCACTTGTGTCAAGCCCAAACACATCAAGATGAGATCAACTCATCAAAGCTGGGGGGGGGATTTTAGTGCCAAGCCAGAGCAGAGTAGGTTGATGGGTTGGGTGCTTATGTCTATATGGGGTGGGGCAGTGAAAGGGCTTCCAGACATCTTGATGTCCGATGGGGTCCACATCCAGCTCACACTTGCATCTCTGAACCACTAGACAGGCCAAGAGCATTTGCCTCCTCTGTTGTCAAACCGCTCCTCAGTGTCCTCCTCACTGTGCGGTCAAGAAGGAAATTCAAAGAGAGAGAGGAAACATAATTACCAATCATGCCAAAAGTATTCTCTTTGCATGATTTTAGTTTGCACATGTAGCTGATAGCTTTCTGCTGTGTATGATGATAAATGACGCCACTTGTCCAATATTTGACACGACTCACGTGATTTTCGATTGGCTCGGGATCGTCTCCTCTCTCGTGGCTGCGTCCGCTGGCTGGGCCCCTGAGTGGCTGACCTGACGATCCTCTCCATGATCTCATCAGCTGTATCATCTGTGCAGTTTACTGGGTCGTCATTGGCAGAACACCATGGGGCAACACGCCCTGAAACAAGACGGCCAAAATGGGTAAGAAAACAATAGATTGATTGTATTCTACGTGCTTCTGAGGCAATAGTATTAGAACAGGCTGCATATATTTGTAATGCTATGCATGTAATATTATGTTATAATGATCTATGAACACACAAATCGTTTGGGTAAACTACAAGCATGGCTTAAAGTCACAGAGACCTGGATAACCTGTCATTTCCTACTTCTAAATTCAGATAAAACAAAGGTTATTGCATTTGGCCTTATAAACCTCAGAAATACAAGTGTTTAACCAGATATTTACTCTCAATGGCATTACCTTGGCCTGCAGTCCTACTATGAGAAACCCTGGAGTCATTTTTGATTATGTTATGTTGTTTAGTTTCCATATAAAAGGTCTCTAGGACTGCCTTTCAGCTGCAGACTACTACCAAATATAGGATAACCCCCTGAAAAAGCCTGCTGACGGTACTACCAGGAAGAACCTCTCTATGGTCGTCTTTTCTGTCATCTCTTCCCCCTCAACCCCATCCCTGAGCCTGGTTCTACCTGTCTCTTCCTTTCCACTGTCACCAAGTGCTTAGTCATTATGGATTGTCAGATAATCAGGGTTCTTGGTCTAATATAGTAGAGTCCTTGCTTTTGATGAATGCTGTGAACTGGCGATATATATCTAAAATTGAATTAGCTCTCTGTAAAATCCAGAACCTTGTTAAAATCCTTCTCCTTACAGCATCCTGAATGATCAGTCGCCATCATACCTTCTCCTTACTGTTACCTAAGGCTTCCTCATAGGTGATCAAAATAAAGTGCCTTGAGGTGGTCATTTGGTGCTACTTAAATGAATTGAATAATAATAATAACTCATTACTCATAAACAAAAGTATTGAAATTGAAGAGCTGCTCTGATGATGGGATCATGTGATATTAGGATACATTAGCTGGCATGACATTAGCTGCCAAGATATTTCACAGAATGAGTTAGAACTATACCTGTTGGTGTAAGACGAAAGGTCAGCAGGTCAAAGTCTTTATTAATGATGTTGTGGGGACAATGAATGTACACAATTTCTAAAAATCAGTTTAATAGCTTTTGCTGCTACATTGCTAAACAGTCCAAATTAAAGATCAGGTTTTAGGTAGGATTACTTCAGTAAAGGTGAATTGTTGATGAAGCAGACACAACCATTACTGTAAACTGAATTGAATTGGAGTTGATCCAAATCGTGTTTTCTGGTGATGATATAAATAAAAAAATCTATGCAAGAGGGGTAACAGACCTCTGGTACTGCTGGCTCTGGTGCGTGTACGAAGGCCCGGCACTGTGGATGTTCCGCTCTCGCCACCCTGCAGGCTACTTTTTAGGACGGCCTTCATGTTCTCATGTTCCACTGCATCTTCAGGATTGTGGATACTCTGAGGCTGGCTCTCTGGTTTGTCTGGAGGGACTCCGCCAAATTTACCACTCTATTGGGGGGGGGGTGCAGCAACAATAGAGTACATGAGATTTTATTAGTAGTATACTGTGACACTGAGCTCCGTGCTCTGACAGATTTTAGATTTAAACATTAAGCTTGTTATACAGGTTAATATTTTCTAGTGACACAGCACTTTGTAGCCTAAAATAGGAGCAGTTAGTCATTTCATAGAGTCCATATACGATTCTGAGATGCAAAGAATCCTCTTTTCCTCATGACTGGTTCTTGAAACAATGCAGACATGCTGGGTTCAAGAGTTTCATTATTTTCTACCTGAAGTGTCTGTGACTCCTTCGAGTCAGATTCAATCAACACTCCAGCAAACATCATGCAAACACTTCATTCTTTCTTCCTTGTCATCAAGTTTCCTCATTCATGCTGGGTCACAGACACAGCCTGTCAGTATCACAAATGACCCATTCTTTGTTAATCCTGATAAATCCCCCAGGTTTTGTCCAAAGTTAACGACAGCATGTCTGAATAAAATGGGGTTAAATGTCACAGCAGAAAGTACACACATGCACTTGTCTGCATACAAAGTTACCTCACTATCATCGTCATCTTCGCTCTAGAGAAAAAAAAAAAAGGTAAAAATTCCATGGGTGTGTGGCACATTGCCCTGGATTTTTTTCTGCAGACATTAAAGAAAATTGTATAACTTTTTTGCTTTTATGTCAAGAGTAGTTTAAGAACTCTGGTACCACTTTTCTGGTTTTGTGGGGTTAAGATAAGAGAGCATTACTAATCTTTTCACCTAACTTTTGGAAAGAAACCAAATAAGGGGATTTCACAAAATGTCAAACTATTCTTTTTAATATCTAAAATTTGTGAGACTTTCATCTCCCATACCATAAAATCATCAGTACAGATTCATGCACAGAGGAGCATATTTGACTGAATTTCTTTGTAGGAGTGTGGCTAAGGTGTGGGCCATCCAGAGATCCAGAATTTGAATTTTCACACAGTGATTGAATTAGGACCCTTTTGAAGAGATGTTGAGTTTGCTCTGACAGTCCAGGGGATTTTAATCATGCGGTGAGGTGTTTGCACTGGCTTTTCTTAGCTGGCTGCATTTACAGAATAGGATACACTAAAAACAACTCACTGATTGTTGTTAGAGTAACCTATACGTGTGAATACCAAGGAGATATACTGATGTCCTTACAAATGCCACATTTGGTGCTTAAGGAGATTAAGGATATAACTAGTGTCTAGGGATGGCTCGTATTGTTTCTCAGAAATGAGAAAGCACAAGCCAAACAAAGACGAGGATTATGAAATGGAAAAATGTCTATGTAGGACTGTTGAAGATGACTTACATCTGTTATCATTTTTCCCCTGGTCTTGTTCCTCTCTCTGTGGTTGGCCCTCTTCTGTTTCTGCTGCAGCACGCGCTCTCTCGTTGTGCGATATTCTAGAGCAAATTCACTCAGTATCTTGCTAAAGCGATGTATGCTGACGTCACGTACCGCATATATCGGATGGCCCAGGAACAACAGAAAAGCATGAAACCTGCAAATGAGTAGAGAGACATCACATCACTGCTAGAAATAAAAGTTTATACATTCTTTATCATTATTGAACACTCAAAATCAGATTCCACAGAAATATTTCTAATATTAGAAAAGCTGGAAAGCTTTAATGTAGTGGATTATCAACACCTGAACATACCTGTTGATGATTCTTCGATGAACAATCTTGAGAGTAATAATTCTCTCTGCACAGTCTTTGAGGAAGTCAGACATTTTTTGTTTCAATGCTGGTTTCATCTCATGTTTTGCAATGACTTTCAGGTGATCCCATGATGCTTTGCACCTTCTCTCCATCTGGGCCAGATTGTCTTGAAGTTGGTCAAAGTCCACCTAACAGTAATATCAGAGACAGGCTTCAGTTGATGTGGCATTGGCATTTATGGTTTTAAAAGAGTTTTTTTAAAATCCAAACAAGGGTAACCTTGGTCAAGCGGGTAATGGCGCCGATCTCAGAGTAGAGGTCAGTACTGTCTGGAAACTTCTCAACCACGATGGAGCAGGCGTGGTGCAGCAGAGACTGCTTATGAACTGTGTCCTTCACCTCTGGGACTTTCTCCAAATAGTTCAGCTCAAAGCCTTTAACCTAGAGGTATATGCAAACACAGGAGCACTTTCAGAGTGTGGGACGGAAACAATGGTCTAAAATTAAAATCAAAAGCTGCTACTCTAGGACCAAGATTGCAGTGACTTTCCGTTTTGGCACAGTCAGAAAAAAAGGGGGTTGAAAAGAGCTAAGAGTAGATATGTAGATTCATTAGACTGAAACTCCAGTCTACTTCAGGCCTCACTGATTATTCTGCTCACCACAGCGAAGCTACAAAGTCAGAATGAAAGACATAATCCTAATCCTAACAGGATCTCCCTTGTTCTCCTGCCAGGTTTAAATGGCTTACTGCAAAATATAAATGCAGCCATTATTTACGGGAACTGCTTGTTTTGATGTCGATGACTTATTCTGACCCTTTTGCATGTTTGGCTCACATATCCCAGAGGTTCATTCATAAGTACACTTACTCACAGCTGCATATACACCGAGGCACACGCAAGGGCAAAGAAACACAGATGAGAAAGTGAGACAAAAACAAAACAAACAGGAAAAAAACAGAGACACAGATGCAGGTTCACACACAAGAGGCCAGACAAAAGAAATTCTCAGAAATCACACAACCCTTTTTTTCCTCTTTGACAGACAAGTGTTTTTACTATGGAAGGACAGCGTCTGCTGCAGTCAGGCACACAGATGTCACTGTTATCCCTGCCAAATCAATATGCTGTCAGGGACGGGGAGCACTGGAGGCAATGTAGGAAGTGAGTAAAAAGCAACATATGTCTTGAGGGTTACTTACATTAGAGCCATTGAGGAAGTTGCCAATGGCCAGCAATGTGGTCAAAATGTATCTGAGTGTCTTATTCTTTTCCAGTTGGTCCATTCCTTCCTTCAAGTCCTGCAGAGGCTCTGCCACTTCCTAAAAGAGCAGGAAAATGCATCATGAAGATGTACATAGGTCTTGTCCAGTACTGGACCACATGGAAAAAAAAAACAAAAACTTGTATAAAGCATAGACTGTATATAAAAGATGGATGAAGTTTCTGGGTCTGAAAAGTGAAGCTAATGGTAAAGTGCTTCAAACCTGCATTCTTTCTAATAGCCAGCAGGTGGTGACAACTGGGTGCGAACGGAAGTCCAATTGCACAGAAAGCTATTGGAAAACCACTTGGCTCATGTTATCTATGACCTAAGTAAAGCAGTGTGACATAATATCTAGTTAGCTTAGCTTACCAGAAAAGCTAGAAACAGGAGAAACAGCTAGCTTGGCTCTGCTGTCCACAGTTACTTGGTGAGATTTCTTGGTGCTGGTAAGCAGAGTTTGTTGCCTTTAGTTAACTCCAAGCTAAGTGGTTCCACCTGTTTCAAATCTCTATGCTAAGCCAAGTTAATCAGCGACTGGCTGTAGCTTCATATCTACCATACAGACATCATGTCATGGTTTCAGTGTTATTATTTAGCTTACTAATAATGAGCATTGTTCCTGAAATGTTTTTTTTAATTCACAAAACCACGAGTATTATATGGAAATTAGAAACAGAAATGAGAAATAATGCACTCATGGAACTGCTAAAAGCATGACTGTTGCTGACCTTCTCAATAAGCTCATAGTCCATCTTGAATGCCCACAGCTGCAGGCGAGCAGACAGCTCTGTGATGGAGGAGAGGGTGAGAAGGAATTGCTCAGCGCTGCCCAAAGGGGTGTCAGGATTGACCAGCTGAGCTTCCTGGATCTTTTGCTTTTCCTCCTCTGTGGGGATCATAGTGAGAATTTTCTAGGAGCAGGAAGAGATAAGACAAAGAGAAGGGGGAAAACAGGCTTATAGTATCATTCATCAAACATCAAACTGCCTGTCTAAAATTTTTACGTAATTGGTGCAAGAATAAATCATAGAGAAGAATGGAAGCAAACTGATTCTGACATTTTTAGCTCTCTTTAAGTTGTTTCCAGCTTTCCCACAACCTTGTGTGACATCTGATCTTTCAAAATTATTTTTGTTGTTGGGCTGAAAATACCTCCAGCGATAAAATGTGGAAAAGATTACTCCTCTCTGCTGAGAATAAATACAAGAAGGAGAAGCTCTCTAAACTATAGGTTATGTAGTACATGAGCTGAAAATAAACTTCATTCATAAATATGTGAAAACAACCCAAAAACCAGCTATGTACCCAGATAATCCCATAATATGTCAACATTATGCACACTCCCATCTGTTACTCTTCTGTTTAAGGAAAGCCCCTTGTGTATTTTGATGAGGTGGGGTGAGTAGAAAGTCTTGCGGGGGTGTATCTTAAGACAAAACCTCATTAAAATGCTTACCTCAATGCCTTCCTTGTTTAGTGCGTACTCATCAAAGTTGAGAATAGCGGTCTTGATTGTGCGGGGAGGAGGTAAGACAGTCAAACCGATGTTTATAGCATTGCTGCGCTTTGAATCCAGGACTATGATTTCTTGTCGTTTGCCATCAACAGCTGCTTTCTATGAGATACAAAATATTATCAGTGGTGGGGGCACTTCTAAAAGTAAAAGGTATGCTATGTGAAAGATGTGGAAAAATATACCAAATTTATCAGCCTTGACAGGAAAAAATATCTATTCTTATTTTTTCTGTCTTATTGATTAGTTGTTTGGTTTGTACTTGAAATGGATGTATAAATAAATTTTAAAGTCATTACTGCCAGTCGGGCAAAATGTGTCCCATGACACCATAAGAATTCAAGCTGCTGTTTACAGTAAAATGACTTATTCTTGAGTGATAATGAAAGACTTGTTTTTTTTTGGCAGAAACCAAATGGTGTTGCAGTACTTCTCTCAGAAAATGTCACAACTTTCTGCACTTTAAGGTGTTACAGGGTAACATAAGTGAAGCCACAAATTTGTGAAGTGGTGGACTCTAAATCTTTGTGAAGGTTAGCTATGTGGTGATGTGTTCTGGTTCCATAGTTTACTTTAACCCAGAGGTAGCAATCTAAATCTTAATCTAAAGTCTATCTTACACCACCTGCTTTGTAATTTATATGAGATAATAAGCACTTACACTAAACTAAATCACAAAATGATCTTTTCAAATAAACGAAAAGAAGAGCTACAGGAGGAGAGCTGTGACAGCAGTATTAACTGTATGTTACCTTTGTGACAGAGAGCTCCTTGGATTTGGACTCAAACAGCTGCTCCAACTTGGATGTGTCCAGTGTAATTGGCTCCAGTTTGGACCAGAGGGACTCCTTACAGAGTTTATGACTTTTACACTGCCAGTCCACAGGACGCACCTCATTCCAGAAGAGACGGATGGTCTTCTTCTTCTTCTGGAAGAGAGGCATATCCCCTCGACTCAGCTGAGGGGATGGCGGAGGGATAGGGCCCATAAATGGTGGAGGTGGAGGCATCATTTTGCCAAGGATGGGAGGAGGTGGGGGACATCCAAACAGCGGTGGTGGGGGTGGCAGGGCAGCACTGCATGGCAGAGGAGGAAGCGGTGGCATTAGGTCACCTGACCCTGTCATACTGTCCATATCTAAAATGTCCAAGTCATCCTCATCCTTCAGGTCTGTGAAGTCCATGTCTTTGATCCGCAGATCCCTTGGTTTGGCCATCAACTGATCCCAGATATAGTCCGACTCTTTCTTAGGGGCTAAAGCTGTCGAGGCAGCGGGTGATGATTTGTCAGTCTGTTGCTGCTCTTTCGAGGTCTCTGTCTCAGGTGGAGATGTTAGGCCTTTGACCAAATCTCCAAACTTCTCCGCCACTGCCCGGACGCTGCCCTGATTGTCCAGATGTCCCACCTCCATTTTTTTCACATTTTCTTCTCTGGCCTGTCTGTGAGCCTCCAGTGTGGAGATCCTGCTGGCCAAACTCGCCACAGAGTCATTGACCTCTGCCTCCTTCTCACATTTACATTTCTCCTTTTCTGATTCTCCCACATTCCCATCATCCTCAGCGGTTGTCTTCTGAGCATAGAGCATGTCTAGCATGAAACGTTTACTATTGAGAATTTTGTTGCATTGGTCATTCACATCTGCCTCTTTAATGCACTGAGTCCACTGGCCTGTTGATATGGAAACAATTGAGATAAAATGGAGAGAAATACATATAGCTGATCATCAAAGTAAGTGAATAAAATTTGCAAAATTTGAGTTGTACCAGCTTCAATGTCATGGTTGAGTTTCACCTCCCGCTCCTCTCTCTCCAGAGTGCTACTTGTGGAGGAGATGCTGGATGCCGAGCAGTTGTCCTTTTCATTCACTTCCTCATTCTGTCTCTCTTTTTCACTCAACAGCACACTGTCGTCTACATCCCTTTCTGCCACCTGCTCCTTCTCAGACTCCTCTTCTAACTCCACTTCTCCTTCTGTATCTGGCTCTCCCACCTTTACTGTATCAGCTACTTCTGCTTCTTCTAATGCTACCTCATCCGTATGCTGTTTCTGTTCTTCAGGTTTCTCCTGTTCTCGTGTCTCTTCCTTTTTCTTGCCTGACTGTTCATCTGAAGCCACTTCAACCCCTACATTCTCTTCAGCAACATCCTCTGTCTCGCCCTGTGACCCTGCCTCAGTTTGCTGTTTGTCTGGTTTGGAGGGAGGTGTCGGGGAAGGTTCTGATAGTGGTAACTCTGGTGCTGGACTTTTTATTCTGGCCTGTGGTCCAAGGTGTGGGATGTGTTCTGTTGCTGGAAGAGAAATCACAACAATATTAAAGAAAAATGTTACTTTAAATACTTCTGTGCCTTCTTATGTGCCAATATATAATTCTGATAGTCTTCAGAAAAAAGTCTTTGTTTATATTTAAAAGGACTTCCCGGCATATCATTAACTGCACTGATGCTGACCTTCTCAGACTGTAGATGCAATTTATAAATCAATCACTCAATCCCTTCATACAACTGACTAAAACATTACAATGCTTTCCAACTTCTGAGAAAAACTCCTTCAACTTCAGTCTTTTTCTACTTCAATTTCAAGTCACCAAAGAAGTGTGCTTTAGAAAGATAAACTATGGTAACATTGAAGAAAAACAATAATTTCTGATTACACTCATACGATGAAATATCTTCAAATCGCTCAGGTTTATTTAGCCATTACCAAAGTAGGAAATTTAGATATTTGTGTAGCTCTCATTCTCCCCCCTTTTTTTTAACACCATCAGAATATCCTGCGATAGTCCTTTCCCCTTTACTTCAGGCAGGCCACAAAATCAAGCTCAGCATGCAGTCCCAGGAAATCAGCTGATAACAGCTGATCTCAGTCCATATGACCTGATGGCTGAACAGACCCACTTTTACACATCCAACTGACAAATATCATATATGGGGCAATATGCAACCCACCTTCACCCCAGCTCCTCCTTTTCATGCTGTGTCTGACTCCGACTTTATCAGTGTCATGTCTGCTGTCACTGATACCTGCTCTGTTCGGTGCTGGGGGTCTATCTGTTGTTCACCCTGCCTCAGGCTTTGCATGCATGCACACAGAAAGGTGGGGAGGTCCCAGAACAGAGCCGTACCGTCAAATATAAATCATAGCAGATGTAGGTACATTCGGCTGCTCCCTTATTTACAAAGGGGTCACCACAGCAGATGAATCCACATGTTTGATTTGCCACAGGTTTTGTCCCAGATTCCCCTCCTGATGCAACCCTCCCATTTATCTGGGCTTTGGACTGGCACTAGGAGTACATTAGCTTGTGACCCTGGTCTTGAACCAGGACCTTACACCCTCTGCATGTAATGCAAAGGTGTTAAACATGACACCATGGATCCACTAAATCACAGAAGGGTCTAAATAGCATTGTTTTAGCTCAGTAATCATCAAGTAATCATCTTCAGACCAAGTGTGTGAGAGATGTGCACGAACAGCTAGTATTGTCTCTTCCAGCTGTGTAAGCCAACATCACAGTTCATTCATGTTCATATCTCTCAAGCCCTAATGATGAACAGATGTTTGACAAACAAGGTTTACCCAAAGTCTGGTGTGTGGTGGTGGAGGTGTCTTCCTGTGAAATAGCTGATGAAGGTGTGGCACAGCGGGATACTGAGCGGCTGGCAGGGTTTGGACTCAAACACAGAGTTATCTCTGTCCGCCCTCTTGTTGGCACTCTGGGGCGCTCCTGCTCAAACTCCTCTGCAGCTACTCGCTCCACAGCCCTGTACCTACAATGAAAACAGTTGCTTTTAGATGTCTGCACACTGTGCTTTAGATGCAGGCTGATCTGCACTAAATGAAAAAGAAAAAGCTTAGCCATTTCATACTAGTTACATGAAAACTTGTAATTAACAGCTGAATGACTAAATGAATGTCTTCATAACGCAGATTAAATTTGCTTTGATGATAGTGTTTTTTGGATAGGGATGTCTATATAATCATAATTCTGTAACAAACTTTAAAAGTCACTTGATAAATTCAAAAATTCATGCCTTTGAAAAGAAAGATTAAACTTCAGAGGCACGATGGTCTGTAAAAACGACTCTTTTCTAAGAATACCTCTGATTTATTTATTTTTTTTTTTTTTGTGATTCTGTCAATGAATAACAGCCATTTATGTTGTCTCATTCCAGGGTAATTATGAAAATGGAGCAATATTCCCATTACTTAATGACTAAAATGATGACAAATGATATCTGTTTTGATAAAGTTGCCAAAGTACTGTGTAACATTTTTGGCTTGTGATAACTGTTCTCACTTCACATGTCCTTTAAAATTCTGTAAGCTCCATGTTCAAGTTCACTGGGGTAAAAAAGATGTAGGGATAAGAATGAGCTATAATTTACATTGCTCACACGAAAACAGTCAGAGGATAACTGAACCACATGCATGCCAAAAGACAATTACACACTTTCCCTGTTAAGTGCTGGGACATCTTAATGGTAAGCAGGTCCAATGAGGCCCCAGTACCTAATATTTAAGTCTGAGGCTGGGTGCAGTTTTACTTTATAACTTACATCTGCTGTTAATTTTTAGAAAAGGACGTCAAAACACTTAAAAAAGTTTTTTAATCTGGCTTCACAAGTGCTGCAATATTGTGAATGTATGTGAAACCCTGAAACAAAATAACCTCACCTTTCCTCTCTGGCTTGTCTTGCTTCTTCCCTCTTTTCAACATACTCTCGACTGAGACAGAAAGACAGAAACAGAGCATGAAAAACATGACCAAAAGACAGTTTAGGACTGTTTAGTATTCATACTATGGAAAATTTTTAATTTTAATTTTAATCTGGTATGTGCAAACAGATTGTCATGCTAAGTGACCAGAACATACGTAGGCTGTAGCAGAGTCCACCTGCCATGATTCTGTATGGCCAAAAGTACTGGGCCATCTACACATTAAACTTACAGGAGCTGCTCTGCCACGAAGCTGCTGTCGCACACTTTTTGTGCTGATTTTGATGCCAGAGGAGGTTTGGAACTCAGTTATTGAGTCAGCAGAGTGTCGGCGACTTTTACGCAGTATCCGCCTCAGCACTCGGTGATCCCGCTCTGTAACTTTACGTGGTCTGCCACTGAGTTGCTGTGGTTCCTAAACACTTCCACTTTGCAATAATACCACTTACAGTTGATTAGGGAATATCTAGGAGGGAAGAAATTTCACCAACTGACTTGTTGCAATGGTGGCATCCTATTACAGTGCCACACTTAAATTTAGCGAGCTCTTCAGAACAACCCATTCGTTCACAAATTTTTGTAAAGGCAGACTGCATGGCTAGGTGCTTGATTTTATACACCTGAATTCAAAGATTAAGAGGAGTAGCCCAATAATTTTGTCCATATAGTGTATCTAATTACTAAAGCAGTTTTTCTCAGACTGGGGAGATTTGTGTTCATCTCTACTGTTACTAAAAATCACACAAGCTGATGTCCTTATTGGTTTGCACTGTATAGAGGCTATACATAATGTATTTTTTATAATACAAAGTAACATAAAGGAGACTAACCTAAAGCGGTTCCTCTCTTCTCTTTCAATCCTCTGCAGTCGCTCTTCTCTTTCCTGGCGTCTCTTCTCTCTCTCTGCAGCCAGAGACTCCTGATGCTGTCTGTATGATAAGGTTAGCAAGCTCCCTAAAACAGGTCTGCATGCCAAACATAAAGGAGCAAATAGGACAAAATTACTGCAGCTGAGTGAATGGTTTATAGTTTGATTTAGGTATTTGCAAATTTCTTTAAATAAAAGCTTGACAGAGTTAAATATAACATTAAAATATTTTTTTTGCTGCTCACTTGTCAGGTTTGGAGTCTGGTGTGGAGGTTGCTGAACTAGTAAAACGATGGATGGGTGCCATAGGAGTTTGGTTCTGGGATATGGATTTGGTGCTAGGATATGGAGTGCCATTGCCACTGATTCTGTCAAAAGAAGAGAAAACTAAATGTTGTGTTGAAGACAGAGTAAGACAAAGAGGTGGATGCACATAATTTCAAGAATGTATGGTGTGACATATTGTAAATGATCATACTACTTGATAGCTTAGACTAAGATCACTGTCCTGCTAAGAAAGCTTTCCTGTGAGAAAATCAGTGCGTTGCTCATCCATGTCTGTGTGTAAAAACGACTCCTTTCTAAGAATACCTGTAATTAAATAATTTGCCATTTTTTTCAAGAAAACACAACAATAATCGCACAACAATAAAAATAGAATGAATATTTATTCCCAATGACTAAAGCAGATCCAGTCACTGTTGTACCAAAGGTTTTATACTACTGTTTAACTATAAAGTTCTTAACATATCTTGTTCCAGCACACTCTTGTTACATTGGCCTGCTTACTCCTCGTCTTACCTCTCAGCCCAGCAGGGCTTTCTAGCAGTGCAAGATGTAGGAGATGTATTATCTGTCAGACTGAAGATGGAAGTGAGAAAAAAGTCAAGTCAGAAACTCCAAAGATGAAATATTTAGCTGTTAGTCACATAAACAAGATAGGAAAACAGCAGTTTGAGGTAGGAGGGCTGCAAGACCACAAGACAACAGAGCAGGGATGAGACAATATCTCCACCTGTCTCACCGATTCAGTGTGCATTTTAGAAAGCATTTTAGAAAACTACAATAATTTTTTATAAAGAAACTCTTTCTAAGGTTTTAATGGTTCATTTTTATTGTCCAGTGCATATAAAAAAAAGAATAACAGTTCTTTAGATTGTATGATGAATACACGCAGAGTGAGTGAGTGTGCCAGGTTAGAGGGAGTGTAGTTTCTGTTGCTTAAGATCTACAGATCTCTGCAGAAACATTAACAAACAAGAGGCAGTAACTGCAACTCATAATGATCTGAATTCCTTAATGCTTTGAATTTATTTATTGACTGGTCTTGGATTAAATGTGGCACAGAGCCACGATGAAACACAGATGAGGACTAAATGCAAAATAATGCTTTCCAGCAACAGGGAAAAGGATGGGGCTTAACTTGTTCATGTAGCGTATGTCTTCAGAGATGGCATATGAGAAAAATCATATCTGATGCAAAATGAAGCTGTTTCGGGCCACTATGATCAGGGAACGATTTTTAAAGAAAGAAGAAGGTAGAGAGGACCTAAGCTGAATCATGTCCAATGTAAATAACCTCATATGATGCAATGTAGAAGATCACAGATAAAAAGAAAAATAAAAATTGAAAAGATTTTTGTCCTGCTACTTGTATTTTTATGATTATAATGCTTGCTGAAGGTACAGTGAACTATACAGAGACACAGACGCCAGTGATGGAGAGGATAATGTGGTTCCACATTGAGAGGTGTAACGGTCTGAATGTAATGTAGTCTCTTCTCAATGCCAAAAGACACCTGTCTCTGGTTTAAGTCAGGGGATGGAGGGACAGAAAAGGGGTGAAGATGTTGGGGTAGACTGATACAGAGGGTGTGCAGAGCTTGGGACTTTATTTAGAGCAAATGGGAAGAAACAGTCAGGTGGCTGTGAGGAACACACCAAGGACTAAAGGTCCTCTTTTTAGGTGCAACGGACACAGGAGAAGATGTCCTGGTCTTGACGCTGAGATACTCTCTCTGCCCTTCAGGGTCACTGGCTTTAGGGAGGACGTTGGCCATACACTTTAAGTTCAAACACATGTTAGGAGTGTCTGCTACAGCTGGAACCACACTAGGATGACAAAATACAAGAGAGTAGGAGTCCAAAGAGAATGAAAATAATCCAAACGGAAGAGAAACTAGGGATGCATTGTGTGAGTAAAAATGGGGAAACTGTATCACACTAGTTGGCCTAAAATACCTGTGAGTGCCCTGACTAGAGGAATCAGAGACTGGATGACTTTCATCATCCGCCTCTTTCTCATCCTCCTCCTCACCCTCCTCCTCATCAGCCTCATCTTCTTCCTCTTCCTCTTCTCTGTGGTGGGCGAGGAGGGGTTGAGGGTTGAAAGGAGGAACGGGAGGAGGTAGGGAGGCGAGAGAGAAGAGAAATTGGACAAAGACAGCATGAACCACACAGCAGAGAGAGGCCCGAGAGAGACAGCACACAGAAATGACAATCACTAAAGACATGCTTGTCAATTATTAGTGTAGCAGAGAGACTTGCCGGAGAAGGTTAGTAGGTTTTAACAATCCTGGTTTTATGACACCTCAAAATATTAAAAATGGATATGCACATGATACAACAGTTACATTAAAGTACAACTTCAATAATAGCATTAATACAAGGGTGAAGAAGAAGTTTTGATTCAATAACCAATGTTTGGGCTGTAGGAGATATCTTTTGTGGCTGAACTGATAGTTTGGGGGTCGTCATACACAACTCTGAGGCCAGTTTGCTATTTGGATCTCTCTCAGTTGTCTGGATTTCATTAACAATATGGAAAACTGTGATCTTCAAAGGCAGCTTGAATTTCCTGTGGTGGACTGGAAGAAGCAAGTGTGGTATCATATGACCTGCTGGATTGAATTTAAGTTAACCTGAAGATCCGAGTGCTACTAGGAATATTAAGGGGTATGCTTCTTGTAAAAAGCTTGCTAATAATGATAGGGTAGAGAAAGACAAAAAGGAAGACTACAAACAATTTTCAGTTTGCCTTCTGGTGCACGATCTGTAATAAGTGGAATAAAAAGGTTAAAGTAAAGTTAATCAAAAGGAACTGTGCTTTTATCGGGCGTTATCCCTTTAAGCATTTAAACAGGATTGCAATTTGCTTCTTGCCCAAGTCACTAGTTGCTATCTCTCTCAGTCTGTGCAGGCATAAAAGTCTGTCATATATAAAACATGTGGCATGGTGGAGTTTAAGGTCAATGCACGCTCACTGAAGGAAGCTTCAGACAGAGAGCAGATAACTCATATCAATAGTTTACAGAAGCTTCCTATTTCCATCAGTGCCAGGAGAATATCTGTGACAGAAAATTAATTTAAACGTCACTTTGCTGCAGCAGCCTCCTCTTTGCCGTTCTTTAAATTACTATATAATTAAATTCTTTGCCTCAGCTCTGGATAGGGTAGATCTCCAAGACTGAAATTTAATACACACTTGCAGTCAGACAGCCTTCCTGTAAAATAACTCAATAAGAATGATTTGTGATTCCTTTTCACTTGCAGCTATCTTTCAGGTTGTAAAATATACTAGATCTAAAGAAATCCAACTGGATGAAACATTTAATACCAGGGTCATGGCCACCCTGCAAAATCCCATGTGCAGAGACTATGTCCTCACCTCTGCTCAGGCCCTATCTATGTAAGCCAAAAATAAATCTTTCTTTTAATCTCGTAATTATCTTCCACCTCTCCTTTCCTTGGCTCCTTTTGCTTTACCTTTCAATGATGTCTTCATGTTGACCACCAAAGGGTAGGAAGCCGCTTCCACGAGTGTGACTGGTGCTGGGTGATGCTGGGGCAGAAGCATGGCCTCTGCTGTTCTGAAGTGAATGTCTCCGGCTGCGTCTTCTCTCCAGGCCTCGCCTCTCATTGGTGCCGCCAACACTGGCCCGTCTGCGGTCCTTTCGGCCACTTGAGGACAGCGGGGTCTCATCGTCACCGTCCTCATGACGGAGCGTCATCTGGGTCAAAGAGTAAGCGAGTGAATAAACTATAACATAAGCTGTATGTTATTCATAAATAGCAACCTTGACACACACTGCATTTCTGGCTGCTATTTGACTTATAACAACACATTGAGGGTGGTTGTAGTGTGATAAAGTTTTGTAGTGTAGGCTTCCTGACCTCGTAGATGTTGAATTGTTCTACAAGGTCAAGGTCAGTGCCTTTCCTGATCAGGTGTCTCTGGGCTGTGGCTTCAATGCCTTGCTCCTCCAGACAGTCCACCATGTCATAGTAGGAGTCCTGGTCTGGTAGGCCTGCCAAAGTCTGAGACACACACAAACACACACACACACACACACACACACACACACAGACACACAAACAAATATATTTGATATCCATCCATCCATTTTCTTAACTGCTTATCCAACTATCCCACCTGTCAGTTTGAGACTGCTGGTCACATACACAACCAGACAGTTGCAAGTCTATCGCAGTGCTACCACACATGATGATAATGATGAGAAAGAAAACAATAATGATAATTCACCTGAGGGACTGAATTTATTTTAAATAACCCCTGTATTTAAATGTGATCTGTAGCCAGACATTATACCTAAATAAGTTAGTAGTACTTAAACACATTTTATTGTCTGTGTTTGTCTGTATTTTCCACTGTACTGTACATTTCAATACTGAAGTATATACGTAGGGTACCCATTAAGGCTCTTGTTGCTCTACACTGCTGCAGTTGCTTCTTCATTACCACAGAGTTATTACAATTTCATATAAGTAACACTTTGTCACAGATGCAATCACACTGTAGAAATTCAACCTACACCTGATTCAGTCTAACTGAAAAAGTGCCCTTCTCGGTCTGATCACATCATGGCATGTACTGAGAACATTTCCATCTCCCCTTCAACAGACTCTTCTCTTTGTCTAGATAAGTTATTCAAGTGCTGATAACATTTTAATACAATCCATAAAGGGAGTCTAAAATGTAGCAGATTAGAAAGAAGGAAAACAGTGACAAGAAGCTAAATGCAATTCCACAAACTGATGCAGAAATATTCACTAAATGGTGTTTACTGACCTTATTGATAAGTGTCATCGCAAACACCAGCAGCTCTGTATCCACTCCATCCTTCTCGTCAAGGATCTCCATGACATTTGACCACAGTTTTGTACCTGCATCACCAAAAGGTATGCAACACAGTGTGCATAAAAAGAAAAGCTCAAGACAAAACTCCTACACACAGGTGCCTGTGTTTCAAGGATTGAAAAGATACTTAACAACTACAAATTCTGAAATAATCAATTTGCTCATCTTATGGCATAAAAAGTGTTCCAGCTCCACCACTCCGCAGCAATACATAAATAAAACATTTTAAGTCATCTCATAGCACAAGCAGACTTGCAGTCATTGCAGTCTTCCTCTAGAAAAGCAGCAGTGAAAAATAAATAAAATAAAGCAGAGGTGACTTGATGCCCCAAAAGTAAGGAGCACCTCTGTGGCTCAGCTATGAAGTCAAGTCCATCTTCTCATCAGGAGACCGGGGATCATGTTTAGTCCTCTTATGCAACAGCAGAAGTGACAGAGGGATACCTGAGCCCTCCGCACGGATGACCAACCCCCTGCTGTATGCCACAGCACAATGTTGAGCTTTTAGGACGGCAGGTAACTGAACCCCACCGCAGGCAGGAGTTACAGTCCTTCTCAATAAGCCTCATTCCATGCATGGCTGTGGAGAGGCTGAGAACAACTGATCAGACCAGGCTTTCTGTATTTTACTGCTCAGGTTTCACTGCACAGCAGAGAATTAAAACTTAATGATGATGCTATGTAGCTATGATTAAATAACAGCACACATTGCAGTTTTATAGGAACAGAATTAAACCATTTCTGATTGGCTTTAACCCCGACATAAGCAAATAACTCATTTAGCTCTAATACCTCACACAATAAGATCATTAATGTAGCCTGTGCACTATATTTGAAGTTTTTCCCTGCTTATTAAAATGTATACCATGTGTGAGTCATTTTGAGTGTGGCAGCTGACAGCCAGTCAATGCCTTTTTTGACATTGGTTTACCTGTTTTTTATTTATTTATTTATTTCATCCTTTGGTCAGTTATGCCAGGCTCTTACCTCTTTTGGTATCCACAGCATTCACAGCCTTTATGAGCAGGGCGGCATTGGATTCGGTGTACTCGACAAACACCAGCAGCAGCTTTAGCGCTGTCTTCACCACCAGACGAAACTACAGAAAGAGAAAAAAAATCTGTTAAAACAGTAAATACAGAGCACACAATTCAACCATGAACAACCAATGTTGAGCATGTGTAAGCCCTTTAAGTTCCAAATACTTAATGGCATCAAATGCTAAATGCTTTTTCCTGTATGAACAGTCTTGCAAGGTTTGATAAGCGTGCTGTGTGACATTGACAACTCACGGGAACATACTGTGCAACAGTCAGACAGTATAAAATTGCCACAAAAATGTAACTGCTGAAACAAAAATGATTCTCAAACTATAGCAAGATAACAAAGGCCTACTAAACATTTGAAGCAGTTTACACCACTGCAAAATGTGAAAAGAAGAGATTTTTAAGTAAGTAGCTGAGAGGAGTCTTACGGTAATGATATGCTGCAAAGATGAGATTAAAATCAACATAATATCAGGGGTGGTGAAACAATCCAAGTTGGAGTTTTTTTGTTTTGTTTTTTTTAATTACGTCAGCACTTTGAGTGGAAATCTGCCTTGTGAAATGATTACAAAGACAGGGTTCCAATTAAAAGAAAAATAAACCAGATGCCAAATATTTTGTCAGTATTTACACAGCAAGGCAGAAAAGTAATTTGTAAGAACATCAAAACTGTAAGCAGAGAGCCGGTGGAGTTCCCTCATCTGTGGCAAATTTGCTGCACATGAAGCAATCTGGCCACTAGAGGGCTGAGCTAACCACAATGACAGCAGGGCTGCTTCCTGACAAAGCAGTACTTGATTTTATCCTTCTTGTCAGTGGCCAGATGGTGTTGTTGACAGGATATCTACAGTATGGAGATCTTGTAAAAAAAAAATTTAGTGGATCTTTTTTTTTTTTTTTTTACCTTGGATCCGACCAGGGTGTAAAGCCACTGGACTGTTTCATTGTGACATATGAGGCCGTTCATCCCGTCCACGTACAGCATTATCTGACCAAGAGCTGGAGAAAAGGACAGCGAGAAAGGCAGACAAAAGAAAGAGATGGGAAGAAAGAGCATGGGGATGGTTAATCTTCTGCTATTACAGCTGCTGGGTTCTTCTTTTCTCTTAAAACAGTCCATCATAATTGTCTTTGCTCTCAGAGGAATCCTGACTCTGCAAAGCAGGTGAAAGTTTCATGTAAGATTAACGTACCATATTTATGAGAAACTGGACACTGTAGGCAAAACATGTAGGTTACTTTTGTTGCTTACTGAGAAATTTCAGCCCCACTGTATGACAGTGGAGAAAACCTTGTAGTGCTATATATAAGACAAAAAATGTACACTATTAGAGATTTTTTTCCTGTATTATTCACAGACTCATTCTTATTTTAGCAAAATAAGACAATAATATTCCCACACTCTCATATGCCCACAATAATTATATTAACTGGACACATATAAACTGAAGTTGCTGTGGAAATTTAAAATCACAACAAATACGAGAAGACCTAAAAAAACAAAAACAAAACATCACTTGTCCACACTCAACTCTCAAGTCAGTGGACACAACTGGGGGCAATATATCTGAGCAGAGAGGCTCACTGGAAGCTGACATGACTTCTATCTGTAACAGGATACATAAATAAGAACATAATCAGAGCCAAGGGATCTCAGTGGGGGGCAGTAAAAGTGTAGGGCTTCTGTTTAAGAGGGAGATGGGGGAAGGGAGATAAACACTGCAGGACAGGAGTGGAACAGACAAAAGCACCATTTAAAAATGTGGTGTTGTTTTTTTTTTGTTTGTTTTAACCAGCATCTCAGAGGAAGTCCACACACACAGAGGTAATGCTTTCATACAGAAGATCACAACAAGATGAGCTCAGTTTGAACCCACAGCAACTTTACATGATACATTAGCTGACACAAGGAAAAAAGGGAAGCAGAAGAAGAGCATGTGAACATATTGAAAGTGGAACATTTTTGGAGAGCCTGTTTGACTATTTCTTGGCAGAA
>VUQI01061171.1:41673-63515 GCA_015106735.1 Paratilapia polleni
TGTGTGTGGGGGGGGGTGGGGGGGGGGGGGGGGGGGGGGGGGGGGGGGGGGGGGGGGGGGGTAATAACACAGGAGAATAGTCTCAATAAGTCATGCCATTACCATTTTTATTCAAAATGATCATATATAAAAAAATTATTAGATATATTAGTGGCTGTGATGAAAAAAATGACAAACAGGTGCTTTGAAGCTGTATACATTTACAAATTTTGATCTGATCTCTTCTTTCTGTGTTTACATCAGTTCTTATAACATAGTATGATGAGAGGCTGCAGCTTCTCTATATTTTTCTTATCCTCTCCTCTAGAGGGGCATGAAAATCATGAATATGCAGCAGACAAGCCAAAATTCCCAGGTGCAGCTGCTGTGTGTACATGATGTGTGCGAGTGTGTGGGTGGACAGACTGTGTGTATGTGCCTGCTCACGGCTCAGGCTCAGCAGCGGCGGCGGCGACAGTGCATCTTTTATCAATCAGGGTTAATTACTCACAACATGTCAGCCCAGAGAATTCCTAACAGTCCTTTCCTGCTGCAAGCTCTGAGCCATGTGTCACAGCAGTCAGCAGCATGGATGACAGGGTGTATCACAGCAGACCGTAACAGAATGTGTTTCTGAAAAAGTGATTAACTCCTTCAGTCAGTGCAGGCCACAGTGCAAACCCTTGGTAACTATCCCAACAGATAAGTGACAGCAGTAAAGACATAATGTACTGTGAGAAAAAAAGTGCAACCAGCATGGCTAAAATAATGATACAAGGCCATTCTTTTTACATACACAAACAGCTGCAACTTTAATGTGTAAAGAGCTACATGGTGTTAGCTGAGCTGCAATATCATCACAGCACAGACTTATCTCTTGTGTGCACCTGTGTACGGTATTTGCCTTAGTGCAATGTGCTTTTAAGGAATTCCACTGAAAATGCAGGTGAAAAAAAAAATGAGTAGCCTTAATGAGACTTTTAAGTGTCATTACACAACATGAATGTTCAGCTGCTGACAGATGAGACTTTATCTGTCCACCACAAAGTGAACTGACTTTCAGATCACGCTGACATGTTATCATAAGACAGTATTTAAAAGTTTTAACCTACAGAGAGTGGGCAACTCAAGCAGCCAACCAAGTAAAATACAATCAGAATAAACATCATATTTGAATTTAATTTGGAGAGCAGTTAAGATATGGAAATGATATGTTACTCGAACTGTTATAAACCATGCCAGAAAACACATGATCATTACACTTTTTTCTCACATTCATTAAAAGTGCTGCTTCATGAAATTATTCACTGCCAGTGGCCTCTTGATGTATGATTCGAGTACAAAGCCCAAAACCACATAGACTGAATGGTTAGGTAAAATGATACTGTAACTGTTTAAAAAAAAAATGAAATTACCTGTCATTATGGGAAACCGTCATAGTGTGGTCAAAACAGTTAAAAGGAAACATTTAATTACTCTCAAAACAATCGCATATGTGAACTGCAAATGAAAGCGATTTACACACACTTTGCTTTAACTAGTCATGGGTCCTTGCAGAATTAGGTTGCCCGTGTCTTGTAGTTAGGCTTTGAAACTGTGATGAACCTTTGGTATACTTCCCCACCGTCATACCCCAGACTGCTGGTCCAAAATCCAGGATTTGTTTTTGAACCCTACAACAGATAGTCATCAATAACTTTTGAAAAGGGTTAATAAGAGGAGCATGGGAGTCCAGAGTCTATAAAGGAGTCTCTCCACTTCAAGTACTGATTTGGGGCCAACAATGTGGGCCTCCATTGATATAATCATGAGCAGCTTTACAATACCTCACACAAAGCACAACAATAACACTCCTAACTTCCTTTGCATGCATGTCACGTAATAAGATGCTGGCAGACAATGAGCTGCCTTCAAAGCACAGTGATTAGAATTTAGATGTAAGCCTTTAGGGAAAAGGATAGCCAAGGCAAAAAGGACAGCTTTAAAGAAACTTAGAAGTGTCCAGTGAGCAGCCTGTCATCGGTGTAGCACTCTTACAGTCAATTTATTTTAATGGATAACATGCAATTGCCTTAAGAATAAGTAGAACACTTGGACAACACAACAGGGAAACACACACCAACATATTGGAGGAGACAGACCCTGCTCCTGAGTCTGGAATTCTGAAAGAAGTACAAAATCAAACAACTAAAGTCTAGTGGAAGAGTTTCTTCAGGGCCTCTCCCTCTCATAAACCACAGCAATTATCTTCCACAGCCCCAGGAATGTACAGGAAGGGCTGCTCCGTGACCACTGCCGAGGTGAGAAGGAGTATGAGGTCTGTGAGGCAGCACCAACACAAGCCAGCTGACGCATATGTTAAAAAAAACCACAACCTTATCTATAAAGATGCAAGAAATCAACTGAACAGCTTTCTGTCCACAGTAAAAACCTGTCCACTCCTCTCCCACTTACCACTCTGCCCCTTTGTTTTCATTTACATTTTGGAATTTATCTAAACTGGGTCAGCCAAACTATCTATCAGTGTGCAACATTTATTTTACCAGGACCTTCGGACTGGGGCCAAATCTCCATCCCATACACTGCAACTTGGAGCCTCTTATCTTGTAGGCTCTGCATTAGCCAGATGCTACACTTACATTTCTGAGGTGTGCTTCCCTGCACCCACATGAGCTGACTCTGCTTTACTGCATGCTGATTAATTTTCTATTATGTCACTATAGTCTTAGTACATTATCTTGACTTTAACAGTGGATTGTAGTGTTCACAGATTAGTACTCAACATACCTGTTAAACCACTAATTTTCATATTCTCTTTATTGACAGTAAGTCAAAAATTAAGAAGTATTTTCAGCAAAGTTTTACAAAACATTCATTTGGAGCAACTTAAAATGATTTATATATTTACTGGAAAGTTAGTCATGTGCGTATTTAAAGCAGCAGTAATCAATAGTTTATTAACAGTTGGTCACATGGTTGTGGAAAGGATCTAGTAGTGATGAATCCATGGAATAAAGGTCTCAGTTACCCTCAGCTCTTTGATGCTCCATATGAATAATACTGCTGCTCCTTATTAGCTGGCTGTGTCAACGGGCAACATGTTTGCTTACCTGCTCACTTTTATAGCTGATAACATGCAAGTGTTTTGGCTTGTGTCCACTTTCCCAAATGGATAACACAAACAAAATCAGGTAGCAGAATAGACTGTATATAAAAGATGGAGGGCACCACAGTGACTAGTGACTAGAACTGTCACCACAGAGCCAGCATGGGCCTTTCTGTGTGGAGTTTGCATATTTCCCCTGTGGCTGCATGGTTTCTCTCACAGTCCAGACATGCATATTAGGTTAACTGGTGATTCTAAATTGGTTGTAGGTGTGAATGTGAGTGTGAGTTGTTGTCAGTCTATGGAATCAAACCCTGTCTTGGGTGTACCCCACCTCTCACCCCATGACAGCTAGATAGGTTCCATCCCCCTGCAACACTGAATTGGATAAGCAGTTGAGTAAATGGATGGATAAATAAAAAATTGAAGTAGCCATCATTTTTAACCATGTAAAATTACCCATTAGTTAGTGTGATTTCACCTTGAAACCTTGATCTGAGTTATTTGATCACCTTGGTGTTACGAAAGCAGATGTGACAAGAGGTAGATCTGACTGAGAAAACGAGGGACACTGCATCATACACTCATACAGTGCTTTATTGTCCTTTTTAGCTCTAATGGTGAAGATAATATACAGCATTAACATCATATTATATTCAACAAGTCTTAAAACTAGCAACTGCGACATCATTTATCAGGAAAGTGATTACCGAGGTCATAGATAATGGGAGCCAGAAGGACCTTTTCCCATTGAATTCTAGATTTAAAATCCGATTTCTTATTTCCACCAGAGTAGCCGCCCCCTACTGGCTGGTAAGAACAATGCAGGTTTCAGGCACTTCCACACTGGCTTCAATTCAGCTCAAAGATTCAATAATTCAAAGATTAAAAAGTTAAGAGAAGTCCAGCGAAGGTGATCTTCTCTAGCTAGCATGGCTAAAAATCTTACTGTCTTACTTACCCTGATGGTATGCCATAGGTATTCCATCAAGGCAAGCAAAACCATCAGTGCTTGCCCAGGGAAAATAGAATTCAATTAAAACAAACCAAAATTAAAGTGGTTTCTCTCCTTACGTCTTCTGTCCTGTAAAGGATCTCATGTTGCTCATTTGCGTCCATCTTGTACACTACTGCCATCTCATGGCTATTTTCTCTGGAAGTTAGCATGACTATGAGGCAGTGGAATCTATAATTTCTGTCATTTTCTTAGGCATGTCAGTGCCCAGTTAACAGGCGAACACCATTTTCTGGTTGTTTGCACAAGCACATTGTGGATAAACCTGTGCTCTTTGACAAGAGACAGATGACGGAAAACTGGTGTGCTGGTCAAATTGTCCTGACTCTGCTTTCACCACTCTGAGATCAGCTATGATCAGTGCATTATCATACAAATGTGCAGATGCATGTGAAAACAGAGGTAGCAGTAGCACATAAACTAGCAAATGAATTTGTGATTTATCATATGAACAAATAAGTTTTCTCTTGCTAATCACCTTGGCCAACATCAGTAATGTAGAGGAGTTAGCTAGTGTGAACAGAAACTTTTAATAACTTTTAGCACATTAGCAATGAAAGCCTCCAAGCTTTAAATCATAAAGAGAGAACATGAACTCCTACTCTGCTGGGTGTCATAAAACAGGCAACTTAAACAGGTACGGGCTCCTGTTTAACTTGCACCACCTTAAGTTTTCAATATTTTCAATTTTAATCCATCTGTGCATATTTACAGGGTGTAGGCCTGTTTTTCTGTCCTCTTTAAAATCTTTTTTTTTTTTTTTAAAGAGATAAGTGTTCTTCACAGGACAGCTACACTGATCCGGCATAACATTATGACCACCTGCCTAATACGGTGTTGGTCCCCCTTTTGCTGACCATACGCAACAAACTGCGATGCACTGTGTATTCTGACACCTTTCTGTCAGAACCAGCATTAACTTCTTCTGCAATTTGAGCTACAGTACCTCGTCTGTTGGATCGGACCACACGGGCCAGCCTTCGCTCCCCACATGCATTACTGAGCCTTGGCCGCCCATGACCCTGTCGCCGGTTCACCACTGTTCCTTCCTTGGACCACTTTTGATAGATATCGACCACTGCAGACGGGGAACACCACACAAGAGCTGCAGTTTTGGAGATGCTCTGACCCAGTTGTCTAGCCATCACAATTTGGCCCTTGTCAAACTCGCTCACATCCTTACGCTTGCCCATTTTTACACATCAATCTGAGGATAAAATGTTCACTTGCTCCCTAATATATCCCACCCACTAACAGGTGCCATGATGAAGAGATAATCAGTGTTATTCACTTGACCTGTCAGTGGTCATAATGTTATGCCTGATCAGTGTATTTAAAATGAGCTCAACTTTAAATATCTGCATCAGTAAAAGTAATCCATATAACACTGCGGGGAACATTTTTCTGTAGAATAAGCACTTTTACCTTTGATATTTAGATAGGAAAATTTGCTAATAATACACAGTTTTATGTGTAGTGAGGTGGTATGGTGTTATGGTCTCTGTTTGCCTTTCTGTAAAAGTCATGCATGCCACTGCTTTATACCAATTTTATTTTGCTAAATTTTGTGTAAAGAAGAAAAAGAATGAAACTCTATTAGTGATTAAGTTACAATGTAATTGATTTCCTTTTCTTATTTCTCATTACTGCATCCATATCACTAGCTAGGTCCTGATTTAGAGTCTGTCTACCATAAAAAGTCAAGTTTATTACACAGCTCTTACTGTATATATACTGAATTAAGACATTTGTTAGTCAGCTAATAACCCAGACCATTAGAGCCAGACTAATTCCAGCCACTGAGCCAACTGCCAGACTTACATTGAACCCCATACAGTAAAACAACAGGAGAAAGCTTCCATTTTCAGGCCTGAATAAATGTCTGCCAGCATTTGACACAATTTACTGTGGGCTTAAGCCCAAATAAATTCCCCAAAGACAAACAAACAGGCCTAATGGAACAATAGCATGAAGTAACGCAGAGAGCCTCCCCAGTATTTGGCTGAGCAAGCTCTACAGGCACCGCAGACCCACTGCAGTGCTGAGCAGGGCAAAGTAGACTACAACATTATGAGGGGAATAAACATACTAAATGTGCACATTCTGTTCTCCTGTTCTCCTCTTTGTACTTCAACATCTATGAGAGTAGAAGTGCTACTGTACTAAATAATTTTTATCAAATGATTTTAGGACAATGAACAACTGGAAGTCCAGCAGATAATTTTTGCCCCCCATCCAAGTGGGGAAGACTTTGGCAACAACTGCATGACATCCACCCTCTTGTAAAGTGAACTGAAAGATGAGCTGCAGTTAATTCTTACTGCTCCTTAGAGCATAGTAGTGTGATTCACTCTGGTTCTGGCCAGTCGCATACTGAATTCAGTCCCAAAAAACAGTCAGCTTACAAAAATCAGCTGTAAAACCCACTGAAACATTGACAATTTCAGTCTATCTGCCTGCATGCTACATAACTGTAAAGGATTTTTTTTTCCAAATGGTAGTTTATGTATCTTAGACAGCAAGGTCAGAGATGATAAAAATAAGAGCTTGAGAAATGAACTAAATCAAACATTCTTATAATATAATTGGCTTGTATACTGAATTCTGTTACAGTAAAACAGGCTCTGGGATGGGGTTGTAACTCAGCGGGTTTACTCAGGCTAAAAGCTTCTACAGATGCAGGGAGAAGAATAAGGGGAGGCAGAATATAGGTCAGGCAGGTGGGGTGAACTGGGTTCAGATGTAAGCCGTCTACTCACATGAAGGCCGGAGGGGTCTGACACAGAGGAAGGACAGAGTGGGACACATCCGGTAAGAAGAAGGTTTCAAGTTTAACCGCAAACATGATAACAGGTTGTGTTTGTGTAGGTAAATGACAGGTAGTGTTAGTATTTTCAAGACCGTGTAAAACAGTCTATGGAGTATTTCGTTGTGTATGTTTCAGTATGGGACTAAGCATGTCAGTTTAAACATTGGTGATTTAATTTATAGAGAGAACATGCTGGAAGCAAAAAACAAAATGATGCCAGCGGAGCACAGAGAGTTGAGAGGTTGTGGGCTGAAATCATGCGTAACACTCATTTCCTAAATTTCCTCTGACCACATGAAGTCATTCCCATCATCCCAAAGGAGAAAATTCTCAGGCAGGTACAGAAGCTATATAATACATGACTAGAACTACTGCCTCAGGGTTGTATGCCTCTGCCAACCAGTCAACTTGCTGTTTACATCTGCGTCTGTCCAGACTTGACCTTTCAATCTTTGAATAACATTTTTATAATCACGTTATTCAATTAGATATTTGTGTAAAAGTTTGTCATAATTAGCGTATGGTTTCTTGAGTCATGAACAAAAATGTGTTTTGTGGCATCAGAGCGACTCCAATTGTGCATCATTTAGTGGAAATTTGTGCCAGATGTAATGAAGGTTCATCCAGGTGTATCTGACATATCATGTTCACCAGAATGGGACACATGAAAGGTCACAGTGATTCTGACCTTTGACTGCGAAATTTTGTCACCAGTTTTCTCTAGAGCATGTAACCCTGTCAGTAATAACTATAACTTTTTTGATTTTAGTTTAGTTCGTGGTCTAACACTTTAATTGAAACAGAAGGCAACATGTATCTGAGAACTACAGTCAGCCTACAGCCCGACCAATTTTTAAGGCCCATACCGAACTTTGGTGATATAAAAATCCAATATATCGGACGATATTTGTTTTTCTTTCAGGCACATAAAATATAAATACGATTTCCCTAACATTTATTATCTGAAGGTATCACAGGCGTAACAACTCTATGATGGGCCCCGGGGCACATACTTTTTCAGGCCGTTAGTTTTACCGGAGCAAACACAGAATCTCACATTGTCTCTCTCTCTCTCACACACACACACACACACACTCACACACAAAGGCACACTGTAAGTGAAAAAATAATATCATATGGCAATAATTAATAATATCAACAGCATCATTCCAGCTTTTCATCAGGACCATGGACAACAACCGCAAGCAGAGGTCAGGTGAACAGACACATTTATTTAAGATTATGCTATAAACTAACCCCATCTTCTTCAACTAGGCTGCCACAAGCCCAAAACAGATTTAGCTTTGCTAAAGTAAAATAAAGACAACTGTAACGTCTATAACTATCGAACAGAAGCCCATTAACCCCAGGTCCTGACACTAACTGGACGAGGTCACCTTACCAGGCAAGCACACTCATTTACAGAATTCCTCATTCAACAATCATTTCCAATGCACCAGCTTCTAGATAAATCGCACACACACACGTGTTACAGTATGAGTGCATTTTTTTAACTAATAAGTGGTAACAATGCTTTAATCCTTTATAAAAACTCAAAGGTAAACTACTCACCCATCAGAACTTCGTATTTCAGGCCCTGTGCTCAGCAAAGTCATTGACCACATTGCTCAAATCCAAAGTCCTGGTTGTATACTCATCCTGCGTTCTGCTCTCCTTCCTCTATTGAGCACCATGTTTTTGCTGTGACTTTATTTAAAATGCACCGACGAACTACTCTATAAGACACTCCGAAAAACAAATTGTTGCATAGTTGTCAATGTTGGCGCGCATAATCCGCCAATGACATAGAGCAAGGTCAGGAAGTAAAAGTAAAGTACTTCCCAGCATGCCCCTCTGCCATCAAAACTTTTCAAAAAAGGCACCTATTTTTAATCAGTGGAGTTTATTGGGTAAACTGGGTAATTGGATAAATATTTGCAGAGCTAAAATTCAATTCATAAGGAAAATGTACACTGCATAAATCAAGTTAGGTTTTGTTTCAAAACAGAGAACCATGACTTAAACATATTAGTGGAACTCATCATCTCTCCACTTTAAGCTAAAACTGCTAAGAACTGCATTCTGAATAAAGTGGAGGGGCCCATTTGACAGTCATGTCAACTGGGTCCCTCCTACCTTCTGGGTACCTGGCATTACACCTTTGTTATGTATATATGAGTCCTTAATAAGATAACACCAGAATGTAGTTTAAAAATAATCTTGTTTTATTGTCACAACAAGTTGTGGATTACTTGTTTATGCTCTGTCCGGCTCTGCTCGGATCAGCTGGTTGTTGAGTTTGTGCCATTCCAGCCGCATGTTGCCAACAGGGAAGTTGGAGAACACCCTTTGATGGACAAACTTTACTTTTTAAATTCTCATTTATCAGCTGTTACAAATGCTGATACCAATAGATCTGCAACTAGCTAATATCGGCCGGTATATCATCCCCACCAATATAATTCAGTTGAGGGAAAAACCATTTCTATCACATCAGCTAACATGCAACTGAGAGATGAAACACACACAAAATGCCTGTAGCCTCCACAAAACATTAGATTTAATATCAAAGGATTCTGTTTGAGACCTACTGTAATCTATGTCTTTGCAAGCTACTGTAGCTGGATAAGGCACTTGCAAATATAATTACATTACACAGTTTTCTAAGTTAGCCAGATTTCACTATAGTAATATAAGTTGCATGCTAAAATGCTTTAGCTTAACTTGCAGAAATATAGTAATGTTAAATTGATATTTGGATATTTGACCTATCAGTGATAAAATGCTTCTTCTTGCCTGTCCCATTAAAGGCTCAGTTTTTCCATTTTGGCAGCTTATAAAAACATAGTTGTTGGTTCTTTACCCTGTAGTTTATGCATCCCACCAAACAGCAGCTTTAAGATGTTTTTCAGTTTGTTAACCAAGAGAGCTGACGAAGAAGGACTTTCATCTAATCAGCCAATGATTGTTTTACCCTCTCTGTAGGCGGGACTTCACTTGCTCTGTCTCTATAAGGAAGTAAACAAGACAGAAACAAAGCTGTCTCAAAGCTGAGTGACCTTTAGATCATCTGCAGATTTAAAAATCTAAGAATAAATGAATGAATATCCATGATACCACAAAGACTGTATGTGTGTTTCAGTGAGTGCTTTTCAGATTGAAAAAAAATTGCACAAAGGTGCAGCAGGAGCAGTGACTGGTTCAAAAAGTTGCAGGAGATTGGGTTGAAAACATGCACATCTTCCCGTGGGATCTCATTACAAGCCAGGAGTTCAAGTTTCTATTGGGACAACAAGGGCATTCCGTGAGATCCCCTTCTCGCCCTTGTCCATATATGTGTGTCAGCAGTTCCTGTAAGGCCCTCTCAAATTCCCTTTATCCTAGAGAAATTAACAAAGCATGACTTTATCTTCTTCTAAACGTCATTCTTGCACGATCACAATAACAAGGAAACGATTACACATTTAATAACCGGCATATGCAGTATATTGATACATTTACACAAATCCACACAGCCCAGTTCAGACAAAATGGAAATGTTTATCCAGACGATGGGCCATCGTAAAGGTCTCCCTCCAGAACAGGCGATCCAGACAACACAACATGCACTGTTTCCAAGAAGAGCTTCCAACACTGCTGTTAACCCAGCTATGCCTGGGTTTTCACTCAAAGCTCAGCATAACAGTCAAAACAAGGAACCAGAATCTAAATTTAGAAGAACTAAAAAGCTCCTTTAGTGTGGAACAGTATTTGGGAAAAATGTACTATTGTTGGTTTGTTTTGAACTTGAGACACATGAGATCACTGTTCTCTTAACACATGCATACCTCTCTATCTGCCCATCTATCTATCTATACATGACCAAGTTTCAGTTACTGTCACTGTATGTGCAACTAACCTTTGTGAGGCAAAAGTTCAGACTGCTCTAAACTCTCGGTTTCCAGCAGATTTCTTTCTACTCTTGGCTCTCACTGATGTCAGTGGCAGCCAGTTTCCCTAATATGGCCAACTTAAAATCATAGCTGGGTCAAATACTGTATATAAAACTTTGATTATTCCTATAGTGATTTTCTTAACTACAGGTTTTCATTCCAGCCCAACACCACAGCAACCCGTTCAACTACAAAGTGCAGAGTGAATAAGTGAAATTGCCTGCTGTTACCTTTGTTGACAGTGAAGAGTTTTGGATATTGGCACGCAGATGAAAACCAGTGTGCAAACATGTTACTTAATGCTCTTCCTGCCACATATAAAATTTTAAGCCACTGCTACTATAGATACTAACAATTTCAACAAAAGGCTCTTGTGTTTCAGGTGCACTTTGTGGAAATTGCTGCCCACTAAAGTTCCTGCTGTGTGACACTAAAAGCTGAACTGCGGGCTGTACTGGGAACAGTGCTCCAGGCCCTAGACAGTTTAAGAGGTAATGAAACACTTGACTACAACACATCTATCTTTTCCACAGTGCCCCTCTGAGTTCTTCCTTCTGGAAACCAGGAAGTCAAGGTGCTTCAGCTTGTGGCATTATAACAGCCGTGTCATTAAAACCAGGAGATCTTATAGTGGTAGCAAGAGATAGAGATGCACAGCTAGAAGGAGAGGAGGAGAGAATGAGATAAAAGTATATAAAATGAAATATGGGCATGACTTATATCATACAGCAATACTTCTAGACTATCTTTGAGCGCTATAAATTTTCAAGACTAAGTTATAACATGCAAGCCCAGGTATATATAGCATAATTCAGCGTGTGATGAGATATGGCCTTTTGGGTATGAAGATAAGTTATGCCATGTTTACAAATGTGTTTCCCATCAAATATATCCAAGGTTGCTCTGAAAGTTGAAACAAAAAAGTCTGTTTCTTTAAATTCCCCATACATCAAAAACTAACGCTTCACTTCCAATTTGTTTCCACTGCTGCTTACAGATGGCAAGTATTTTGTCAACAGCAGCACGCAGACTGAAATGGAAGGGCCTTTAAGAAGTGCACGCAGAGAAAGTGTAGCTAAAAACAAAGCTTATGGTGAGGAATGTCAACAGTGAACATTTCAAAGCAGGGAATAATTACTTCATGTTGACTGTAATTGGTTTGTCTTTAATCTGCCCTCTCTGTCTGTCGCTCCCATTTTTACAGTTACCAATTAAACACGGTTGTTGCTTTTGTTAGTGTTCTTACTATAAATTCTACAAATGGAAAAACCTTGTCATTTGTTCTTCCAGCTCCTCTCCCTGTTTTGCTCATGATAATTAGTACCATAGGGATCCTTTTTTAACCACAGTAAAAAAAAAGTCTGAGCTTACTGATGAAACTTGTTTGACCTTTTGCAAAAGCTGCTTTTATTTTGGGGCTGAGGAAGCACTAACTGTGTTGTCAGTGCTGTTAGTTACCATGCCAGCTTTCAGTATTTTAGTTGGCACATTTTAAAATGTAGAATCAAAGGTATTGTTGGACAGAATGGCACAAAAGGATATATTAGGGTGGACACAATAAGAGAAACATCTAAAACACCATCTGATTCATTAGCATTTCAGACTTTACTATAAATGTGGTCCTCAGGAAACCCAGGGTTCTGAAAGTGTGGTAACATTTAGTGCAGCCTGCAGTTATGCTTAGTCAGGAACACCTTCTTGTCATATATTAACACAAGGGGCAACCCCTCAGCGATGTGCAAGCTCCAGTGTACCACAAAAAAAAACAAAAAACAATTTGGTTTTGGTTTTGTCTTTTGCTTTTCCTAGGTTTAGGCACCCAAACTATGTGATAGATTTAGGAAAAATGGTAAAGTTTAAAATACACTCTTTCACATGTTAACCACAGGTTACAAGTCAAACTTCTCCCACCTGCAACAAGTATGTTGCAGAGAAAGAACATCTAACAAACCCATGAGACCTGTGAGGTATGAGAAACAACATTCTTAACTAAAGAAACATACATTATGAAACCTTTGCTCTGATTTTCATTTCATTAACCAAAGATTTATGATTTCAGGAGCTATTTTAGAAAGATTATAAATGAGCATGAAAGAAGAATGAACAAAATGAGTCCTTCATTGGCCTTTTAGCTCCCTTGTGTCTGCAGCTGATTGTAAGATTTACAGGAAGACCAGATGGCATAAGCACCTCTGAAACAGTGACCTCACACCCTTTCCTCTGATGGGGTGATAAGGGCATACAAGCTTTCCCCTGGGTCAAAAAAAATCGCAGGTCTCCAAGGAGGTAAGTCCAGGTCTGGAAGCCCTCTGAGCCAGGTGTGAGGGGCCATGAAAGGGGCCAGACCCCAACCAGGCAGACCCAGAAACTACCCACATCATTGAGGGAGCACTAACCCGCCACTGACACCTCCAGGGCTTTGAGAAGATGGAAGGAAAAAAATGAGGAAAAAGGAGCAAAGTGAGATGGTGTAGATTGCTAAGAAAGCTGCAGGGACAAGCATTTACAATGAAGGCAATGTTCCACAGAGCTAAGGCTGGAAACCTGTTGTTGGAAAATGCAAGCAGACTGGTGTGCACGTGTGACTGTGCCTTTTTCAACTACAAAAGACCCATAAGATTGATATTTATTCTTGAAAGAGAGCAAGATTGTTTTGTCGGGAGGTTTTTAATGCACACCAGACAGCTGGGTTCAAGACCACATTCCTCTCAATTCTTTTCTTTCTTTCTTTTTTTTTTTTTTACTGGGCTCAACTTGAAAGACATTACAGCAAAAAAAACCAAAACAAAACATTAGAAGTGATCAGTGTTTGATACCAAAGCAATTACTGCTCTTAGTTTGCTATCTGCCTCTGTGCCTCTCTCTGTGTGCACATGTGAAAATTTCAGGCAAATAATTCATTCCCCTCTTGGGGATCCTTATGACATAGCTCCTCTTGGAAGTCATCAACAGTAAAGCCGCCAGATCTATATTCATTTCTGACCTGTACATCTGGGTTCCAGCACATGCTCAACTTGTGTTCGCCAACACATGGCTCACGAGGGAGGGTGATCTACTACACTCCACATTTCCTCAGCTGGTCAGGAGAAATTAGGTCAGGAACTGAAATGGGTTAGAAGGGGCTTTTGGGAGAGTGGTAGTTTGGTTTAGTTTCTCATGTTGACGTAAAGATACATGGGGGGAACTATAGTCCGCAGAGATGAAGCGATAAACTCGCACACAAAAGAACAGAAAGAGGCCCACATGTTTTGTGAGACATTAAAGGGAAAAAAAAGGATGTTACAATAAAGAGGAGTGAACAGATATGAGAAGTGGTCTCATCATTCACAGCTGTATGACACTAACATCTCTTACATGTGGTAAACTCTGAAGTTTCCAAAAACCAGTTGTTATCCTCCTCGGTCATGTTTTGGCCATTTAAACCTTGTGATTTATCTGTCTAAGTCAGAGATCGGGCCAGGTTCAGATGAAGCCTCCAACATTTTAGATCAGTGCCTGCAGAGGTAGTCCAGGCAGGGGTCATGTTCATGTTTATAACCTGCCCAGGGGGCACCATCAGTACTTTGTCACACACATCTGCCTTTTACTCTTTGATTTTCTTTTTTTTTTTTTTACAGTAACAAAAAAGGTCAACAATAACCTGTTAGAAAATTAGAGAGGAAGAACTTGGGCTCACGCTGCATCTTAGTTCATAAACATGAAGCAAGTTCCATCTGTTTGAAATGTGCAAATGTGACCTTTTTAAGAAGGTTTAATGAAGAAACAACAAAAGGGATGACTGGGCTATGCAATTGTTTTTTTGTTTTTTTGGTTTGTTTTTACCACAAAGGCTGGATCCAAGCTTGTAAGTTAATGTCTGTATTTATAGTATGTGTTATACACATAAAACCAAACAACTAATAAAGCACTGATGTAAAAGTCCAATTTAATCAACAGAAGTGCAACAAACCTGAATGAGAAGATGAAGGAGCAGAGAAAAAATAAAATAAGAGAAAGAAAAAAAAGGGAGGAGGGGAAAATTAGTTTTATGATCTGTAATATCCTGCCAGAACTTTTATTAGACACTTAAGCATGTGTGACCCGCCTCCTAACAGCAGGCTGTTAAATGGTAGTGACCTTGGAGAGAGAGAGCTGTGGTCCTCTAGTATCCCCCCAAACATGCTGTCCCTGCCCCTCTTTAACCTTAACACACACGATTTCTGACCTCACAGACATGGGAGACATAAACTAACCTGCTGCTAAACTTGGCCTAACGTTCACATTATCTGTGGCACACATTTGAGTTTGTTTATACGTGTTAAATGTGTGAGTGTGAGAAGGCCATCATGCAGAATCATCAATTTACATAGTTTATATAAACACATGTGGCTGTAGATAGGTTTATGGAAAGAAAAGTGTTACAGGACTGATTAATAACATCCTCGTGTTGTAAAATTGAGGTCTGAAGGAAAAAGTGCTGTCAGTTTTACTGGTGCAAGGCTGTGCCGCTCTGCAGCAAACGTACCCCTGAGGATGTAATTCTGGTAGTTCTGGTCAGCTTCGGCTCCAACTTTTATCAAACACGTCAGTCCTTCGGCCACTACAAACTCGTGCACAAGGTCTTTGTCATCCTGTAAAGAGGCCACAGAGAAAGAAGAAAATATTCAAGATTATACATTCAGTTCAATCAAATTTTATTTAATTAGCACCTGTTCACAATAACAGTTGCCTCAAGATGCTTCATTGCAAGGCAAAGACCCTACAATGTTAGTGAGAAAACCCTAACAATGAGACTATCCCCCATGAGCAGCACTTGGCAACAGTGGAAAGGAAGAACTCCCTTTTAACAAGAAGAGAACTCTGCAGAACCAGGCTCGGGGAGGGAAGCCCTCACCAAAGGGAGGAGGAAAAAGGAGAGCATAGAGTGACATGGACAAAACACAAACTATGGGAGAGAGAAGACAAAAGTTAATGACATGCAATAGTGGCATATAAATGCATGGTGAGTAACAAAGGGGAATGGATAATAAGTGCTCAGTGCATAATGGGAAGTCCCCCAGCATTCTGAGCTCATAGCAGTATAACTAAGGGTATGGTTCAGGGGCCGCTTTGGCCCAGGAGAGGGGGTCGTCTATCAGCTGGAAGGTTGGTGTTTTAATCCCTGGCTCCCCTAGCCTGCATGTCAAAGTATCCTGGGCAAGATACTGAACCCCGGGTTGTCCCCAATCCATCCACTGGAGTGTGAGTGCATGTGTAAATGTTAGGAAGCGCTTAGGCTTAAAATAAAGTGATTGTATGAATGTGTGTGTGAATGGGTGAATGAGGCATGTAGTAAGAAAGCACTTTGAGTGCTCAAAACTGAGTAGAAAAACACTATATAAGTACAGCCCATTTACCATTTATCATTTCATGGTCACCTGATCCAGCTCTAACTATAAGATATATCAAAAGTTTGAAGCCTAAACTTAAAAGTAGAGATGGTGTCTGCATTCTGGATCCAAACTGGGAGCTGGTTCAAGAGAAGAGGGGCCTGATAGCTGAAGTCTCTGCCTCCCATTCTACTTTTGAAACTGTAAAAACTACAAGTAAACCTTCAGTCTGAGAGCAAAGTGCTCTGTTGGAATGATTTGATACAAATATATATACAGTACATCTTGTATCTCAAATACAAGATAGCATTACACACAATACTGTTTACCAGGGCTGGAAAAACAAACTGCAGTTGCTTCACTAACTGGCAAAATCTTGTCTGAGAAATATACTCATATATTATTTTTTTTTATATACGCATCCAAATATGTTCACATTTAAGGTGGCAATGACCAAAATGGTAGATTCAAGGTTTCAAAACAGTGGGTGATATCACAGTGGCTACATCCATCTTTAATATACAGTTCATGTGCATTTATTTCTTTTTTTACTAATAAATATTATTACATTGATAGATTTAGTCTGGGCTTCATATAGATCAACTTAGCTGTTAGACTAATAAATAATAAGCTTAAGAAGCATGCTCCTCAATAAGGTATTATGTGATTAAATCAGTTCCACAAAATCAGATTTGAAATATCAAAAGCCGTGTCTCTTGATGTGAGCAAATTATCTGCACACAGAGGGTAAAATTGCTGGTTATTCCTACTGCAAAGAAGCAAATCCACTAAACAACATTTGTTACATGTTTTACTGTATTATTAGAGAGGCAGATACAATTTATTGTAAGGGAATAGCTACTGAGATGCTTTACCCTTTCCAAATCATCAGCTGGTTAAGCCTTATCAGCAGTTTCTCAAATTCAGTAAAAGCAGCTTCAAATGCAATGAGTTGTGCAATCTGTTTGCAGCTTGTTCAAATGGATTCCTGTTGCTTTGGCCCCTCAACTTCCTCCCACATTTTGTCCTTGATGACAAAACCACCTGCACCTCTCACACCTGTCCATGGCTTTATAATTTAAGGCCAAGCATTAGGCTTTCCGCAGGATTTAACATTTTCTGTTGCACTCTACTGTTCAGATGGGATATAGAGGAAAGCAGCAATAAACACTGTGGGGTGGTCAGGGCTACTTCTCCCCCAGGAGGAAGTCTAAGTGCTTCCAGAACATCTTTACCATATATCTGTGATGGAGACTCCAGTCATTTGGCATAGTCCAAATATACAGAAGTGCACTAAAGAAACAGAATGACCAGCAGTTCCTAAACTCATACATGTATGTTACAGTACTGGAATGTAGGGAAGTAGGACATATATCAGATATATTTTACAATAATTTTCAATATTCTCTTAAGCTGATATCTTACAGGGACACTCACGGTGTAAAAAGTAAGGTATTTTAATCTATTCTGAGCCTGTATCAATGTCTGTTGCTCTCTGTTCCATTTAACTGTGAGTTAACCCTCCCCCTCTGCGACCGACTGCCCGCTAGCCCAGCCCAGAGTGTGAAGTATGACCAGACCTGAACACTCCACAGCTGCCACGAAGGCAGACTCTCAGCAGCACAACTCTGCCTCAGGAAAACAGTGATGTGTCCAAGTGTGAGTGTGCATGTGTGCACTGATTTCTTGTATGTTAATGTGTGCACATGCACATAAACATTCAAAGCATACCTCATACTACATTTCTGAAAAATGATTATGAGGTCATGACAAACACGAAGCACAGTGGTGTTGAATGAGCTGCAGTTTTATTATGTTCTTACTCGAGAACAGCTAGAATCGACAAATAATTACCTGAAAAATCTGTTTGAGGGAAAAGAGGGCTCTCCGTAGCTCCCGTCCTGTTGAGTTGTAGAGTTTTTCTGTATGGAAAGAAATCAGGGGTGAGTGGAAAAATCAGCTGACAGTCACACATGTGGTATGTAATGTTACTAGACTTGCAGGATGATTCTGACTTCGCTTTAAAGTAATGTGCCTATGTGTTTTAGTATTTGTAACTGTATCAAATTTGACATTTCCTTAAACTAAAAATGTCTAGAAAATCCCTTCCCTGTGTCTTCATCATGCACTCATTTGAAGCAATTATCCCCAGTGATTAAATATGAAAACTGTCCAATAAGAGGAATAGTGAGAGCAAAACAGTAGGAGTAACTCAGAGAACATCTGCAGTAAGTTAGAGAACAGAGGATGTTTCCTACTAACATAATACAAAGTCATGCTAGAAATAGCCACCACAAAGGCTAAGAAAAAATACATGCTTTAATCAGTTATGGAAACTCTACAGAGTAGTAAAGGAGATATATGACTGACAATAAAAAAAAAGCATACATTTGTTTGCAACTGCTATGACAATCCTTCTCCTAGTTTGCAGTTTGCAAAGCCTGCCAGGGAGTGGCACCGTTGAGCACACGTTTAGAAACTCACTCATCACTGCTATGTGAACTCTCTCTGACTCAGCAAAACCTGCCTGCTACTGCTGCAGATGCAGCAACATACAGTGCAGCACAGTCCAATGCAGAGCAGTCCAGGCTACTCTCTGCATCTGTCTCTCTGCAGGATATTTTTGTTCAGTTTCACTTGAAGGCATAGTTAGTATGCACAAAAAAATAAGACATGGCCAGTTAGGCTGTTTGTCTTTCTGTCTCACACATGCACACCACAAAGACATGACCAGCATTACCCAGAACACGCAACTGAGAGACAACATATTTCTCTGAATACACCCTGCACACACAAGCTCGGGACTTTACACTAAATTAACTGTGTGAGAGACAAATACTGATGAGTAAATACACATGGGATCCAGAGCAACAGGCTCCTATTCATTATTTGTGCTGGCTTCCTCAGCTGTAGAGCAAATCCCTTCAGCTGATAGAGAAAGAAAGAGAGAGGGAAAGAGAGAGAGGGAGCGAGTTTGTTGTTTGCCAGTTCTGTGGGCAAACAAAGGCTACTTCTAGACCTTCTAGAGACTAGACCAGACAGAGTGAGCACTCATGGTCTGGTGTCTTTGGGTGCCTTTTCAGTGACACACAGCATTTTCACAACAGACATAAAACACGCAGCAAGAGCTAGCACAGGGAGGTCCACTGAGACAACAAACATCTGACCCTTCTGTGGAAAGAAAAATTCAGACAGAACAACAATGTAGTTATTAACATAAATAAATAAATTATAGTTTAATATATCACAATGCTTACATCTGTCTTAATACTGTTTAATATAAACTGGGATCTCAATTGCATTCCTGGTTTAAAACCTGCTGCCATATTCCAGGACATGTCATTGCAAGAAAAGGTTGTCGACAGTAACTCTTCACACTTCATATTAATAATGTGATCCACTCTCTCTACAGAAAGACAAGAAACTGGAGATGCAATTGTAATGCAGACTTCCTGGGACTGGGCCACATGTGGTTGAAAGGCTCCCATTTGAGGATGTTACTGAAATCATACACCTCACAATCCAGTTCTAGCAGAGTTCATTATCTTTAGAAGATGTCTTATTTCTGCAGTAATTCGTGACTTTCGTGGTATTTAGTATGAGCAGACCAGAGCCTTAAATGCTTTGCACAGTCAGTGCCGTACATGGCTCAGATGCCTGATAAGCTTTGGCCTTCTACGGAAGAGTCCCAGCAAGTCACTGGCAACAACATCCAGAAGGAATAAATCTCTACAAGTCCAGAGGTATTAAGACGGGAACTTCTGTGATGTTGGCAATTTATGTCTTTAAAAATAACAGGAAGGAAGTGAGACTGGGCCTTTTCAGTTTAGGCCCCCCCAGCAGTGTGACTCCAGCCTTAGCAAATCACCGTTGCCAAGTCTGCTTTGTTTTCTCGACGGTGACACATTTTTGTAATTGGATCAGTTGTATTTTATATACTCCTTTTAATCACTGTCATTATTGCGGTTAAGCATATTGCAATTGTGTTGATAAAGGGGATAGAAATACAAATTATAATAGCATAACAGTAATAATGGTATGAATTACATTTAGTTTCATGGCTGTAAAATGTATAAAAACAAAATAAAGCCACATAGAAAAATAAATTACTTCTGAGTCTTTCTATTTGATTTGTTGGCAGCTCACATGAACTGAAGCCTATTACCACGATCATGCCATTACATCCACACTGATTCAACATCGTGTAAAAACATGACAAAGCTTCTTATCAACTCTTTCTCCCCTGCAGGTCAAGGTAGGGTCGTATCTTTTGCCTGGTAGGAAGATGACTGAGAGTTCAGATCAGTGATCTCTAAACAGACAAACTCTCTGATCACCGGGGTGGAATAACAGAGGGAGATAACTCTGGGTTACTCATCACACCTTCACCATGCAAACCAAGCCTGATTTGTGGTCCTACTTAACCTCAAGCCCTGAATCAGTTTGCCCTTTTTTCTTCCAAAAGTCTTAACTGCACTTCCACACAGACACTGAACATTAATCAGTCAACAGAGTGCTATAACGGTGATGCATCAGCACATGGGTTTCCACTGAGTTTGACTAAATCCCAGTAGCATGGTGGGTGTCGGTGTGTGTGTGCGTGTGTGCGTGTGTCTGTCTGTCAGCAACAGTAAGGCCGACCAATTCTTCCATGTACAGCTCTACTGCAACTTGCACAAAGGGCTTGTGCTTCTGTACTTAGCCATATAGTTTGTACAGCATTAAATTTGTCAGAAAGTTATTCCTGTGCAACGCTAAATGAAGCCCATCTGCAGGAACAGACAGTTCCTTCCCTGTCTCTGTCCACAGTCTACACACCGATGCACCTCCCAGAGGCCCATCTCTAATGAGAAATAACTCAGTGGAGATTAGTTCCATACCATTTGGCACAGACATGCACCCAAAAGTATGGGCCCTCTGCCGTTCTTTATTTAGGAAAGAACTTTTTGACTGGGACCTCATTTATTCACAGGAAATGTTTGTGAGTCATATTCACATGAAACCCTTAAACCACCTGACTCTTCAAACTCAACAGCTCACTTCATTTCCCATGGATTGTATTGTATTGTGGGCTATAGTAAACCAAATACTAGATGAACAAAGGAAAAAGGAAAAAAAAACAAAAAAAACATTGTGGCCACTGTTCAGTTTTGACTGAAGTTCAGCTACAGATACAACACTACAAACTGCAGCAGCAAAGTACCTTTCCTGAATCAGAATCAGAATCAGAATCAGAGTTATTTTTATTGCCAAGTTTGTACACAAACGAGGAATTTGTCTTGGTGTCATGGTGCAATACAGTGGTACCGAAGTGGAATATATGGAATTTACAATATACAATATATACATATATTTATATATAAATATAAATATAAATACACAATATATACTAACTGCCTACAGATATTAAAGAAATTAGGACATATGTAAAGGTTATGGACAGGAAGGGGGGGAGAAGTGCAAAATGTAAGTAGAACATGATGTGCAAAGTGCTTGTACTGAATCCAGTGTGCAAAGTTATTATAGTCTGTAGTAAGTATGTGTGTTATTGTAACACATTAATTGAGCAGTGAGCGGGGCGAGGGGGCGGTGTTAAGTAGTCCAACAGCCTAAGGAAAGAAACTGCTCTTGTGCCGTGACGTACTGGTTCTGA
>VUQI01061173.1:6846-16932 GCA_015106735.1 Paratilapia polleni
AGCCAGCACAGTGATGAGAATTGTGTATGTGCATAAATAAGAGACAGAACCAAAGGGATACATGAATGTTTTAACCTCTCATTTTCTACCCCTGCCCCTCTCCCCCTCTACCTTTTGTGCCTCTCTCCCTATGCAGGATATATATTGCTTTAGCATTATATATCTACACTCAGCGCACTAAATTTAATTAAACTGCTTCAATTCACAATTTCCTTAAGGTTTCAAAGAAAAGAAAAGAAAAAAACTGAACTTTATTTTTTAAACTTGTGCCACAATTTAATGCGTTTCGTGTGATTTTTCCGACTTCAGGATGCTGTTAGCATCGGAAAATATTTACCCGAATTCTTTGCAATACGTGCAAAACAAGGGGAAACACATACCCTTGTTGTTATGGGAAGTACTCATAAAAAAATGCAAATGACATGCAGGGCCAAAAGAGAATACCAAGGAAGAAAGAATCCAGATCTGCTGCAATGACAACAAAGTGGAAGACACAGAGGAATAAGCAAAAGTGCAAGTGCGAGATAAGAAGTAAGCAAGAAGAAGCAACAGATCTTATTGATGCCAACTGCCTGCTGCTTGTCAGGGGCACTATGAAAAGACAGCCTGTCCTTAAGTGGATCAGTTATTGCAGTCTTTTAACCTAAACATGCCCTCATTTAGGCTTTGAGATTGCCCTAATCTACTTAAAAGATGCTCAAGGGCATGATGATGTTGCTTTAAGACTTCCAGCCTTGTCTCCCCTGCACAAATACACAGTTATGCGATACCTTACTCAGCTGTAAAACTAAGCTGTCATCTAAATGTATGTTCTGTGGCTTAAATCGAAAATCACGCTACCTCCTAGTTTCCATGCTTAATTCACAGTTTGGTTTCAGGGTGGATTACCAGCTTTAGAGAGTGAGTTTAAAGTCTGCCTCTAATTTATAAGTCCTCAGTTTAAACATTAAAAAAAAATCCTTGAAAATGTTGCCCTTTGCTATGTTGTGGTCTCAACATGATTTGCCATGTTTATGCATTATTGGAATTTAAATGTGCTATTTTGGTAATTAGAAACTGTAGGGTTTTAACTATGCAGGAAAGAAGTAACAATAGCCTATTGAAATAGAAAACAATTGTCGTAATGAGTCTAGTGTATAATACATTTTAGCTGTGACAATAAATAATATTCTCTAAGGCATGAAATGTTTTCTAATAGAAATTTGAACCCAGACATGACTCAAGCCCCTTGAATGTATTTACAGCATAAATACAGATTTGGAGAGCTGCATTACATTGTGTCAATCTCAATCTGCCTAAGGAAAATCCACTATTCAGTGTCAATTGTGTTGACATTAGGATGATTCAGACAGACCTGCAGCGCTCAAATCTCTACTAAGCTGCTGATTCCTTCAGTCCCCTGAGGTACCTCTTCAGCTTGAAATTGCATCTGCAGGCTCACAGTGTTTGGCATTAAAATGCTGGCATTCCCATGTTGTTTTTGCTTAACTGTGAAGGAGGTTCAGCTGTGTTATGTAACATCAGAAAGTCATCAACATTGCTAAGAGAAGACAAAATCATTTCAGTTTGGCTGTACTGAAGGAACAGAATCTTGCAGGCACATAATGTTTCCGGACTCGCTCTTGTTTTGGCTGGATTTATGAAACATTATTACGCAGTTGTTTCTCTCCCACATATCTGCAGGCGGTGGTTGCATAGAAAGGCTTGTGAAAATGACCAGCTATGCTTTGTTTTTTTGTCTTTTCTGGAGAAAAAACATGCACAGTGTGCCGTCATTATGGTGCGTGACTCAGATAAGGCATTTGTTGAAACGTGGGTGGAACTGAGAGGCACATTTGTATAGCTGCTCTATGCAACATAAGTATCACAATCACTCGCCTCAGTCTGAATATAGCTAAATACTGCCTTTCCATTGAATTGGGGACACCACCCTTGAAATTTATTTTACTTCTGTGGGAGTTTCGTTTTGTGTTACAATCAACATTTTTTTCAAAACGTTTTACAGAAGCCACTAAAAAGGCCAGATAGGAAAACATAACTGAAAACATAGCTGTAAGATCATTACCTGCACAATGGAAGCAAAATTAAGTTGCATGCTTTAAGGAGTTTATTATAAAGAGAGAACAGGATATTTAAATGGGATATTCATCTTGAATAAAGTGAGTTCTAACTAAGAAAGGTGAAGTCTCTGTTCTTGTGGAGATTAAGCTTGTTGCTTTTGTAAATGTGGGAGGTCTGTATCCAGTTACAGTCTTGGGATTCAAGGATGACACAGTGACTTTTACAGAAGACAAAATTCTGAATCTTTCCTATGGCCCAGTTGCAGTAGTCTGCAGAGTGTGGGGTTTTCCCAGGGTTTTTTAGAGGGCTTAGGTACTGACTGGGTCTCAGGTTGGTGGTGGTTGGAATTATATGGAGGAAATTTGAATTTATTTAAATTTTTTTGTGTTGTTTTTGACTCGTATCCTTACCATATTTGTGAACTAATGCAGCATTTCTTGCACTTACAGTCAAAAGTGTATTTATTTCACTGAATGACATGTTTGAGATTTAATATTAGTATTAACTTGGACACATAGGAAGAATAGCTATTTCAGCAATGTTAAATTGAGAAGTGAAGTTGGACAGATCCCAAGAATTTCTAGCTGGCACTGATGTTTTTTTCAATCACTAGCAAATCTAGTCTGTTATCTAATGTTAACTTAATATGATAGCAAAGGATGTTCATATTTGCATTTTGGCTTATGTAAATAGGCTTAAATATTATTTACTGGGCATCAGTTCATTTTTTATGAGTATGTGCATAATCCTATAGACTGTTGCCTTCTGGTAACCTACTCCATGAGACACATAGGCAGTGCACCTATAACACTAACTCTGGTGGGGAAGATCCTTGAGTGCTAGTTGGATATAGGCTATCATCTCTGAGTAAACATGCTTCTAAATAACCTCAATCATAAAACAGTAGACACTGCCAGCCTCGAGCTCTGTGGAGTCTCTTGCAGTGATGCCAGCTGACATGTCCTGTATTTTTAAGCTATACTTGAAATTAAATCAAATATTGGGAGCTGACTTTGGCTGCTGTTCCAGACCTAGATGAACCCTGGTGATTATGGGGCCATCTGCTCCCAGTGTGCCCAGCTGGAGGCTGGACCGCTGTAATCTGAACTGATGTAGCCTGTGATGTTTGCACATCTCTGAAACCAAAAGCCTCTCCCATATTTTTTTTTTTATATTGAAATAAGGCATTCAGTTTATTATCCAATAAGTTACTTTGCAGCTATATGTGGTTTACAGCAGGAAGCTACAGGAAAAAACAAGACAACAAAACAAACAAACAAAAAAAACCCACAGTGCAATATTTTCCGCTCTGCCCATCAGTCTCTTCTGAACTGAAAATTAATGGCTTCAATTAGCCATTAGCTAGAGATGTATAATAATGAGTCAATATGCAGAGCTAACCTGCTTTATCCTCCTTTGTCCCTTCTGCATCATGAGAGTCTGGCTCTCTTATAACTACATGCAACACCAGGAAGAGGCCTGATGGAGCCTATGAATAATTAAGCAACATGATTACAATGATGAATGCCCCTAAATTTATCTGGCCATTTAGCACTAGTCTAGGGAGGGAGGCCAAACAGCAGAGTGTCACGCATTGTGTGAAAGCTGTTAGGAAGGGAGAGGGGAGACAGGAGGGACATCAAAGATAGGGAGGCTAGGGTGGATCAGCCTTTAGAGGAGGCAGAGGGAGAGGGAAAAAAAGGAAAAAGAGTGGAGGGGCTCAGAAGCAGGAAGACACCCACTATTAAGCCATCTGTGCTGCAGAAAAGCACAAAGACGAAGGCCTGTGTGTGTGTGTGTGTGTGTGATAAATGTATGGGATACTCATCTAAGAGGCTTACTCCTATGGGTTGTGGGTGTGTTCTTTACACGAGTGATTGGTGGTGCACGGTGTTATACTAATCAAGAGCAATCCTAGCTAATCGAGCTTTTCACATAGTTTGTGTAAAGTTTACAAACATATATTTACTTTCTTCTTATATTGCATGTATTCCTACATAATTGCCTTTGGGAATTCATTGACTTAGAGTTGTATTGTAAATGTGTAAATGAGTACTGCATAAGTTTTGCTGCCTGGAGCTTTGATTCTGCTATTGAGAGAGAAGGTAAAGTGTTATTTATTTAACAGACTGACTGTCTGTTAAATAAATAAATAGTTTTTTATGGCATATATTTAACACTTTTTTTTTTTAATTTATGAAATATAATTAATATCATTAATAAGGTGTATTGATAAGATACTGTATACCAGATCCATGTAGAGTATTGAATCAATATAGACACTAAACTCGCAGACATCAAAGCAGAATCAATCATAATTGTGAAAATGCTTTGTGAATATCAAAGCACAGTATGAGAAGTTTCTCCCAGCACATCAGCATTAAAATTACTAGGACTATTTGGTATGGTTCTTCAATCTACAGTCTAACAGCAGCTTGTAAAAAGTGACAAATGATGGGTGGGCTTCTCCCCTCTGCCTCTCTGGCTTTGCTCTGGCTTGCCTGCAAGGGCCAAGAGATTGCATCATTACAGAGGATGAAGTCATCCTGCAACATAAGGGTGGAACAGGTGCTGAAAATTTAATTAGAAAAGCATGGAAGATGCTGGTGGAACATGTAAAATGCACTGCCCAAACTCACCACTGACTGACAAGTGTTTATGTTCAGCATACAACAGATCATATCTATTATTTTGTGTAATCCAGCGTAATTTCCTCTACTAGAAAGGCATCTGCTAAAATATAATCACAAATTATTACATATGAGCAAAATTTTCCACTGCCAGTGGACTGTGCTCTTGTCTCTGTGGGAGCATTTAGTTTCCTTGTGATGCATTTTTGCTGTGGAGGTACACCATTGACTACAAAGCGGCACAGTCGGTATGCAGTGGAAATGGAGAAGCAGAGCAGAGGAATAGTAATAAAATACCAAAGGAGCTAACGGAGGCAAAGAATCTGGTGAAAAGGCAGAAAGTCAATTGATTTTTCTGGCTTTATATCACCAGGTTGTTATTAATGATGCAGCATCCCCTGCAGTGGGGAGCTGTCAGGCTTCTGGGCTGTCTGCCTGTTCAGCCTCATCAGCACAAGGACATGATATGTGGAGCTCAGGATGTTTGAACAGCACTGCCTCGACAGCTTCTGAACCCCTCACTCTCCCCAAATGCTTGCAGACTGTACTGTACAGAGATGCTTCAGTACACTACAGCATTTTCTCCCTGAGACATGGCGAGCAGCTCTGCAACCTGTCTGTTACTGGAGAAGCGTCGCTGTTGACAGATTGTGATGCATTATTGGGAAGCCAGCTGGATCAGTGTGCTCAGAGTGTTCATGGTCACACCACAACAGTGTTAACACTCTGAAGTCTAATTGGCTTTAAAATGGAAATTACATACCAGGAAGGCACTGAAAATCTTGTACTGCATATTGGTTAGTCGAACGGGAATTACAGCCATAATTTGTACGCATAGAACATGGACGAAAATGCTTAATCAAAGGACAAGAATATGATTAATTGATGGCAGCAAAAGCTATTTATAACTGAATGAAAGCTTAACCCTTCACAATAGAAGAATATTGTCTATTTAATCTGTATATCCAGTGAACACAATAATCTGCTAATAATGCCCCACAACATTCTGATGCAGGGACTGTATACAGTTTGCAAACATTACATACCTTTTTCAGTTAAACAGTATTCAGATCATTAAAGCTGATTTTCAAATAATGCTTATTAATATTAAATCATGTCTGAAATATGTGAATCATATAAACAAGTCTACCACCGTGCTAGCAGCTCTGTAAGCCTCCACTGAAGCACAGCATTGCATAGAGCATCTTAATTTAAGGTGTTAGCAGGTCAGTGTTAGCCTGAGCCCGCTGGTAGAGGAAGTGTCACAGGATCATCAAAGCCTCTGTAATACATAGAAGGAACCATAAATTTGTCAGATTAACATTGTTATCAGCAGAGGCTCTGCAGCTTAGGTGCACTAACAAGTAATTGATTTGTGAGAGAATTTGTTGCGTGTATGTTAGTATGGCTATGACCCACAGTTAAGAAAATGGATAGATGAATGTCAGTATGCATCTTTTTATTTGAAGCAATAGCTTTACATTACCTGTCCTGTTTTGTTTTCCACCATTGTCTACAGCCTGGCAAGAACGTCTTTTGCAATTGTGCAACTGAACATCTTTACAAGGTAGACTTTGCACTTGGTTAAATGACCAGTTTCATTTGTTGGTAAGGTTAAATCAATTCAAATTGCTTTCAAATTGCTGTAACTCTTGAATGCTTCATCCAAATCCACCGAAAGTGCCGTGGAATTTCATGTAATTCTGTCGCCAGGTGACACTATAGTATTTTTTAAATGTCAAGCATGGCTATACACGTATAAATATGTGGTTGATATCTGTTATATTTAATTTTATAATTATAATTTAGTTTAATAAGTTATTCATATTTTAAAGATGATCAAATAAAATCACCAATATTCTGAAAGCTACAAACGCTACAGAATTAGAATTTAGCAGTCATTGGCCCCATATTGAAGTGCTAAACATAGTCAAAACATTGGTGCTGTAAAACATTCTCACACTCTACTTCTGCATGCTTTCATATACAAATGTGTTTCCAAATCTCAGTTGCTTGGCAGGTAAAACTACAGGCTGCTTCCAGCTTCAACAGGTTCAAGCAAGCTGTATCAGCTTTCAGCAAACTCATTGCAATTTCTCTAGGAATTGCTCATTCTAGTCTAGAGCTTAAGAACAATAGTCATAATGCTGTTAACTGAACTGAACAAGAAATGCATTCAAGCATGGCTACATTGTAAAATATATGTCAGGATTGATTTTAAAAGCTAGATTGCTTAGTCTAATACAGTAATAAAGTTTTATTATGAATAACTTGATCAAATAAATAATGCAAGTGAAAATCCTATGTTCTTGAAACGCGGACGGTCAGCGGCAATATTCACTGGAGTTAAAGACTGTTGAACCGGGGTATGACACATAGGAGCTGTCATGATCAGATTCATAGACAGTCTTGGCAAATGTTTCTGAGATTGTTAAGTATTGAATTAACTGTTTTTTTCCATTTCCCTTTTCAAATAAAAAAAATGTTGAGTACCATAAAATACATTTATGCCCACCAACTAATGCTTCTTAAAAGCATTTTTACCATTTTAGTAAGAATAAATAGATGTGACGCACATTGACGACAGCTTCTGTTATGGCTGTAAGAATACAATGACATGAAACAATGAAACAAAGACATTGCGTGGTATTCACACAGCAGAGTAAAGTGGGTCTAGTAGTTTATGTGATTTCAGCCTCTGAGTGATGTTTGTGTGATGCTGTTGATGACAGTAGTGGTGACAAGAGTGTGGAGAAGGAGTGTTTCTACTTGTCTGGGTCAAAAACCAGGGCCTTCGCAGTGGAGCAACAGACCAGAAGTGTACATACTAATAGATCTTAAAATAGTATTTCTTATAATGGGATGTCATGAGAGGGAGATCTAATCTAGTCCAAGATCTGGCTGGAGATTGGGAGTGCAGACTTGTGAGGCTGGGGGTCAGGGCCTCAGGCTCCTGATGGACTGCTATTGATTGGGGGAACGTGGCGATACAGTTGCAGTCGCTCAGCATTGATTTTCTGCAACTGCAGTAATGGAGAGTGGACAGAATGAGAGAGCTGGACCAGGGGGAGCTGCCAGGTTATCTTCTCAAATATCCGGAAGTTTTTTTTTTCCTTTTTGTGGCACTGACCTTCTCTGACTCAAAGAGATATATCTATTTAGACATTAGCTCAGCAACTACTCTAGACAGACTGTTTCAGCAACTTCAGCAGTGTTTCCCTTTGCTTATCTAACAGTACACTTAACCAATTAAATGATCCAATTCAGCTCTGTCAGTAACAAACAACTGTCGGTTTTTTAGGAGATATAACATTTAATAATGTGTAACTACAAATAAAAAGAGTTTTAACTCAAACATGCCATGTCTTGGGATGACATGTAAGCTGTAAATTGCATCTATCCACTTTTATAACCATCTAAACGACTAGGATTGCTGGGATGCTGGAGCCTTTCCTAGCTGACATCGGGGGAGAGGTGGGGGACACCCTAGATGGGCTTTCAGTCCATCACAGGGCTAATGCATAGAGACTGACAGACCGTTCACATCCACAACTACGGCCAATTTAGAATCGCCCGTTAACCTAACATCAGTGTCTTTTGACTATGGGAGTAAATCACCCAGAGAAAACCCACACAGGCACTGGGCAAATGTGCCTGTGTGGACAGCCCTAGCTGACCATCAGGTTTAAAAACAGAACCTTCTTACTTTTAGGCAAAATGTTAATCACTGCACTGCTTTTATGTGCAAACCATTTAAATCCATATTTAAGTGAAGATAGTACAACATATCAAGTGTTGAAGCTGTAAATATGAAATTTTAATATGACACCAGCAGCGTGTTTTAAAAAAGTTTGTATAAAAAAGTTCACCACTGTGCTGAATCATCTTTTCTTTTAAGAGGAGTTTTCCCTTTCTTGTTTGATATAAAATTTCATCTAAACAATTCAAGGCCTCCTTTGGCATATTATTTGTTTTATAATGCTAATGTTTTCAGTTGGTGACAGTTCTGGATTTCAGGCAGGCCAATTTAGTTTTGTTATGCTGCCATCAAGCAGCATACCCGATATGTACAAAAGTACTGGGCCACACCTCTTAATCTTTGAATTCAGGTGTTTCCAGTCCCATTGCCACAGCTGTATAAAAGCAAGCACCTAGTCACTGCAGTCTGCCTTTACAAACATTTGTGAAAAAAATGGGTCTTTCTAAAGAGTTCATTGAGTTTGCGTGTGCTACTGTAATAGGATCAGACAATTGATGAGATTTCTTTCCCTCCTAGATATTCCACAATCAACTGTAAGTGGTATTATTGCAAAGTGGAAGTGTTTAAGAACCACAGCAACTCAGTTCCAAAACCTCCTCTGGCATTAACATCAGCACAAAAACTGTGTGCAGGGAGCTTCATGGCATGGGTTTCCATGGCCGAGCAGCTCCTGTAGGTGTAATGTGTAGGTGGCCCAGTACTTTTGTCCATATAGTGTATTTTGTTTAGTATTAATGGTGCCTTCACAGATATGCGAGTTACCCAGGCAAATTACCTGTGCTATTAATGCACCCCCATACCATCAGCAATGCAAGGTTTTGAACTGTGTGCTCTTTACAGGTCAGGTGATCCCTTTCCTCTCTTGCTCTTGTGCTTTCTGTATCTTGTTAATTTATGTTTTTTCTCATTGCATAGTAGAGTGTTTTCTTGCATTTGTGGATCCAAAGACAGACTGCATTCACTGACAAGATTCTTAGCTTATGCAGTGATTTCCACTAGAGAATCATGTCTGTTTCTAATGCAGTGCAGTTTAAGACCGTGGTTAACTGACAGTTTTCCACAGCATCACATCTTTTTTTTTTTTGTTGTTGTTTTTTTTGGAAAGGAAGTTGTGTAAATCAACCATTTTCCAAGACATTTAGATTTTTGGAACATATTCCCTTGTCTTTTAAGCAGCTATTGTTTCCATGTGTTTCTCTGTGCTGCAGTTATTAACTTGCAGGGACTTGCAGGTACCTGAAACTTGTTTGATGGGTAAATTATCACAATGAAGACGTCAGCAAGTGCTGACAGCCAAAAACGGTAGAACACCATTCTTTTAGAGAGTCAGTTTTGTTGCATTAAAAAAAAGTTCAAATGGAGAAAGTACTTTTTTTTTTTTAATTACTGTAGAAAATGACAGACTTTAAATTACAGCTACCATTTATGATCATTATGTTAACAGCCTATGACCTTGAAAGTAGCTTAGATTTAAAAAAAAAAAAAAATTATGTTCATTCTTAAGCAACTAAGCAATAATTTTCTAACTGATACTCAGATAATCTAAATGAATATGAATGAATATGAACCAAAAGGTCTATAAAGTCACTCACAAATCTTAAAAAAAAAAAAAAAAAAAAACTAAGGGAAAGAGAA
>VUQI01061173.1:16952-30481 GCA_015106735.1 Paratilapia polleni
TTCTAAATCTTAAAAAAAAAAAAAAAAAAATGCTTTGGGAAGTGGTGAGCGGTAATGAAAAGTAGATGCGTAATTTGTAAGAAATCTGCTAAGACATGCAGAAACACAAACCCTGCCCAGCATAATTATAATGCATAGACTGCTCAGGGCTTATTATATTTATTGTACATTTACTCAGAGGTTTATATATTTATTTTACCCAGTATGAATTTTAATTAGGACTTCAAACACTTTAGCTCCATTTGGCCAAAGCAGGGCTTTCCTTTGATCAGGCATCACTCTCCCATATTTTTTCTCCTCTCTTTCTTCCCTTTGGGCAACTTCCTTCTAATTGGCTCAGCGTCGCTCATCTTGTCTGTCGTCAGTAGGTCTGTCTCTCTGCCTGTCAGCGCAGATGAAAGGATATGAGCTGTACACAGACTCTAGGGTGTGGGGTGCCTTTTTGCAGAGTTTCAGGGTTAGACAGTAAATAATATTGTATGTCTTCTCCATGAATATTTCTGTCCAGTTGTTAGTAAGAAACCTGCATCGTTTTACTTTACATGACCTGCAGGAGTCTTTGAATATATTCGGTAAATGTCTCATTTTTCTCCACCAGAGATGACTCAGGGATCCATTTGAACATGAAACACTAATGTATTTTTTCATGGCACTTTAGGGCTCACTTCTTTTATGTTTTTTTTTTTTTTTTAAATCTCTTGTGTCTCTTAAGGTAGAAGAAGTCCATGTTTGTTCTGTTTTTAGAGCCTTTTCCTCCCTCCCTAACCCCTCCCGTTCTTTATTCCTCCCTGGGCTCTCTCTGTCTCTGTCCTGTGTGTTAATGTAGTGAAGTGGCGCATCGGTCAATGAGCTTGTATTAACACCTGACTCCCAGCCCTAGCTGCTGTTTGTTCCTCTAGTGGGGTCCCTTGGGCCCTCCCCCAGGCAGAGGCAACATATCCCACAATCAATAACAACATCCTAGAAGGCCGCTGGATGAGGGGAAGGAGAAGGGAGAGGGGAAACAGTCTTTTACATGCTCTTGTATATTTTTGCAATACACCTTCCTCTTCTTCTACCATTCATTCCTTGTTTTCTCAGATGTCAGTACTGTCAGCAAACAGGGAGCACAGGCCTACCAGTCGATAAGTCAGGCTTTTAATTTGTCCTTTCGCTCATTTTGGGGTATTTCAACAGTGACTCTTCTATGGATTTTTTTCTGATTTTTAAGTTTGCCATTTTCTCATAACGCTACCAGTGTGCATGGCTGTCAGTTCTCCAACATTAGCCCCTTCTTTATTCCTCTACATTTCTCCCCTTTCTGTTTCGATCTTTCACTCACTCCGTCTTGCACTCAGACTTACACTCTTGGTCTAATGTCAGACAGTGCTAGAGTGCATTTAGGAATTATCTGTGGTCTCTCTGCCATGGATCAGCTTCAGACACAATATTCTCTACCACTGTATTTGTAGTAACTCCTACTCATCTCTCTGCGCCCTCCCCCCTCCCCTTTTGCTTTCTAGGCTTTGGCCATGGCCGAGGTGAACGGGCCAGGCCCCCAGGTGGCAGAGCCGCAGATTGCCATGTTCTGTGGCCGTCAGCTCCTGCACATGAACACACAGACTGGCCAGTGGGAACCGGATCCTCAGGGCCGCCAGGGCTGCTTCAAAGAGCCCAGCCAAATCCAGTCCTACTGTCAGGAGGTAGGAATCAGAACTTTGCAGGGGAATTGAAGAAAACTGAAGAAAACAGCAGCATTATAAGACTGCTTGTTTTGAAATAATGTTTCATGAACTCTACAAAAAACGGTAGAAGACAAAGGGAGTCGAGTAAAATTTCACATTCCTTTTCTCTAATTTGATTTGTTTAGCACGTGTCCTATCAAACCTATATATTCAACAATATATAGTTGAATGATGGTGGTTTGTTGGAATATTGCAATATTTCACTTGGGCCACCATCTACCTTCTGTCCTCTTGTTACCTACTACTGTATGTGTACTCTTTAACATCTGTTGGAAAGTTATTAGTGGTACACATACTCTCCACACACTCCTTAGTGTGACAGTATGAGAGAAAAGGCAGCCAAGCGCCATCTGGAGGCCAAAGTAGACATAGCTGCTACAGACAGCAGCAGCCATGAGCTTGAATGGACTGTAATGCGATTAGCTGACATATTATGCATTTGAAATGGCTTTTACACAAAGCCTTCGTTTTCCTTGATATTTGTGAAGAAAGCATTTTAGTGTGCATTCAGACTGCAGGCTAGAGCTATATTTCTCTTACTATTAAATCTCATTATGTGCTTGTGCTCCAAATGATTGGCCTAAATTGAAAATGGAAATAGTCCAATGTCAAATTAGAAATATTGAAAGATAGAAATGGCCATTGAAATGATCATATCTAATATGGCTTCAGACAAATGCCCTGCACAGCTTCATGAAGTTAAAAAATATGCTGCATGGCTCTCCCTTGTTAGTCTTCTCCCCACTGACAGTGCTCTCCCTCCTCTTCTTCCCAACTTCTGCTCTACCCCAATCATCATCTTTAATCAATTTTACCCCTATCTACTCTTCCTCTTGTCTTTATTCCCTCTGTTCTGTCCATCTTCCTGTCTGTTTCTGTGTCTCTGTCATCTCTGCATGTACCTGTACACTCAGATGTACCCAGGGCTTTCAATCTCTCATATTGAGGAGTCAAAAAGACCCGTCACCATCCCTGCCTGGTGTAAGAAAGGTTGGGGCCACTGCCAGACACACCCCTTCATAGTGCTGCCCTACCGGTGCCTGGGTAAGAACAACACAAGTCACTGTCATTACATAAAGTAATAACAAGAATAGCTGATTTAGCTCAAATTGCTTTAAAAAAAAAAGAAAAAAGAAAAAGAAAAAATATAATACACATAAGATTTCTAGAATGACTGTGCTTCAGGTTTGTTTAAGCAACATTTTATGTATTTACTTTTTTGCCATTTAACCTTTATTTGATAGTATGCAGTGTTTACATGCTGAATTACCTAAATTAAACAGTGAAAGCTAACCGTGATTATGATTCGTTTTCCTGTTTTCTTTTTCTGGTTAGAAAAATGCATGAATGTGTTCACACGTATGCAGCTAATGCATAAGCTAACAAGATAAGCAGCATGGTTTGAGATATTTTATTTACCATTCAAATACCAACATTTTTCATCTCTCCCAGTGCTACAGATTTGTAAATGCATTACTATTAGAACTGCAGACAGGCACTGCAATGTGCAGTTCAGACAGAAAACACATGTACAGACAAACAGGACTTGAGAAAGGCCAAGCATGCCACAAACCACAAGGGGGCCAGATAGGCTAACTATGGATGACTGACTGAATGAAAGGGTAATGAACAGTAACTCGCTCTCGGTTCATTAAAAACTTAAATTTTCATGCACCACACTGTGAAACCTGCTGTAGCTTGTTTGATGTCTACTGCAGTGACTTTTATATGGGTTTTCCTTCATGCATGTCCCTTAATGAAGAGCAGTAATAGTAATAATACTGTTTTATAAAGAACAGATTAAAAAGAAATAGGGATATAGACTATGAACTGTTCATTTCTGTTTGGTTTACTTTATTATCTGCATTTATGATCTCTGTAATAAATATTTTACATTCATTTTAGCCAAAATACATTTTTACTTTGTGTCCTTGAGTTGCGGCTGTAACTGCATTTTGTCTGTCTAAAGTGCTCGCTCATTATACATTTATGCTCTTTCAGTTCTTATTTATGCACCCTAGTTTGTACGTCTTCCAAGTCACTATCCTTCCTTTCACTTATCTATGCAATGCACATCTTGTGTTCATTCATACAAGGCGTGATCATGAGGTTCCTGGGACTCTGCCCCCAAAAAACCAAAAACCATATCTGATTTAAATATACCCAATCTTCAAGTTCATCTTCTCTTGGAGGAAGTCTTGTTCTGACTTCTTACACTTGTCTCTGAAAAAAAATAAAAGAGTAAGACCATGGTCCTGGTGGGGCTTCTGGCCTAACGCACCTCCTTTGGGCTTGGAAACTGTGGACTCAACTGAAAACTGCTGTTTGATCTCTGGCTCATAGACTGAGACCATGTTCTCATTGCCAGTGATGATTTTCGACACATATCTGGTCAGTTTGAGACAGAAGTTGATGTATGCTCACCGTGCATGTGTAACTGTAACTGCTCAGATTTCCATAGATCGAATTTAAATCAGTTATGTTTCTTTTTTTGTTTTTTGTTTTTTTTTTATTGTTTTTTATTAGGTGGAGTCCCAAAAGTTATTGTCCACTCTTGCATTCAGTCCCTACTATAGCTCGTCCATGTCTGATATGTCTTGATATGTCTACTCAAATAATAATCTTGACTGTTATTATACTCCTACTGCTTGAAATTATCAAACACTGACACCACCTTTTCTTCACTCCTGCTGCAGAGGGCGAGTATGTGAGCGAGGCCTTGCTGGTGCCTGACCGATGCCGTTTTCTACACAAGGAGCAGATGGATGTCTGCGAGAGTTTCGTGTACTGGCACAACATTGCTAAGGAGGTGAGAAGCAGATAAGTTTCAGTTGTACAGTTCTTAGACAAATTTGTACAATGAAAAAAGGAGAGGTTTTCAGCCATTTTAAAGCAGATGGGTCATTTTTATGTGACTGGCACACTTTGTAATTCTTCACCCAGTGCACATTTAAAGCCTCTAATACAGCTAGCAGACCAGACATGTGGTGTGTATGATGTCATACTTCATCAGTACTCCCACCAGAGATGTTTTTGTAGAGCAACATTCCTCCATAACACCTCCTGTGAACTTCTTGTTCTCAGAACAAAAATTCAGAATTTTGTTAAAATTTACAATTTTTAATGCAATTTCTATCATAAACATACTATTTTCAACACTATGTTGAAACACTATTACACTATGTAAGATATTGACTACTAATTTTGCTCTAAATTCGACTTTTCTATATCAGGAGTGCACTGCAGACAATCTGGAGCTCCACAGCTATGGGCTGCTGCTGCCATGTGGGGACCATTACCGGGGTGTCGAATACGTGTGCTGCCCAGGCCGCGGGAGTTCTAGTGATAAAGGAGAGGCAGAAGAAAGAGATGTCCCTGCTGGTCCTCAGACACTCTCATTCCAGACGAGTGGAAGACTCAACTCTGTGTAAGATGATTCAGCTTGACCACACAGACATGTTGTAGGATGAGGCTGTGGTTTGTGTGAAATATTAATAGTCACCCATTTTCCACACAGAACCAAAGTGACAGCATCCACTCCAAACCCCTCTCCTGAAACAGATGTGGATATTGCTGATTTGGAAGATGAGGATGATGAAGTGGTAGAAGAAGAGGAGGAGGACGAGGAGGAGGAGGAGGAGGAGGAGGAGGTGGAGGAGGAGGACGAAGTTGATGAGGAGGAGGCAGAAGAAGAGGACGAAGAGGAGGAAATGACTGTGAAGGATCCAGAGGAGTATGAATACCCTATTGACTCAGGTCCCTACCAGACATCTGACTACTTGGACTCTTTCTACTATGAGAAAAGCCAAAAACCCACCACCTCTGCTCCTCTGATGAAGGGAAACAGCTGTAAGTCTTCCTCACTGTTTCTGTTCATCTTTCTATTGTTTAAAAAAAAATAATTATGGTTTAGTAGCTGTTGTTACCAAAAATGAAAACTACTTTCTCTGCCACTGGCCTAGAAAAGCACATGTGGACATGCTCACCCAGGCACCTCATGCGTGGATGTAGTAAATGTATGCCACAGACATGCACACATGTCGCTTTCAAATTTCATGCTCTACTTTTTGCAGTTCAACTCAGTTCACGAAATGAGTGTATGTCTGTGTGTATGTATGTGTGTGTGTGTGTGTGTGTGTGTCATGTCAGTCTGATGCATAACACAGCAAAGCCTCGGCACGGTGATAGTGTGCACAGTAAATAGAGCAGTTGACCACTTCACACTAGATTTCAGGGCAGTAAATAATGATAGTACTCATTTCATGTGGGAAACACAGTCAACAATTAAAGGAAAAACAAAACTGGTTGATAGTTTTCAGTCAGATTTGTGTTGGGTATATTATGGTGTTGTCAGTGGTTTGTTTTTGCTGAGAGTTTTGTTAACCCTCATTCTGTCAGTGCATTTAACATATAAAGACTACAAACTAGGGTCCCTGGAATACACTTAGAATAAACTACTGCAGTAAAACATGAACTCAGTAAATAGGTCCATCTGTTAAAACTGCAAAGGCAGATTTGGGTGCTTTTGACTCAGGTCCCTCAAACCTCAGTATTTTGTACTTGGTAAATGTATTTATTTATAAATTTAATTACAACAGAAAAAGAAAATAATGATATGAAGCAGGGAAGAAATAGACAGTCGTGAAAATTTTGAATAAATTGTAATTATTTTTAAACATTTATTTAAATTATTTCAATAAAATGTAAATAAGAAAAGAACTTGTGACAAAAATACCTCAATACCTGTGTGGTCTGGGGGTTAAACTGTTCAAGTAAAAATGAAAGAATAATTAGTGACTCTATATTTATACATTTTTTGCTATTTTTCGTTTTTACTTTCTATCTGTTCATTTCAAATAAAAGAAACTATAGAAATATATGAAAATTTAATTCTGTGGCTTACATGTGCTTATTGTTACATATTAACCCTTAAAATATTAATCCTAACATTGTAAGAGATATATTGAATATATTTTAATTTAATTAAAAGAAGTGATGTAACGTTTCCAGTCTAACTAAAATGGGACCTCCCAGCAGGTTTCAGATTTAGATTAACAAAACAAAAATGAGTTTTTCTCATTTTATCCATTTTGTAATAAGAGCTGCTGTACATTTAAAATACTTTCGAAAGCTTCAAGTATGCCATCTCTTACCTGGTGCAAATAGACAGTCATGTTTAAGTTGAAATTCCAAGAATAAACACCCACCAGCCACTTTGTTAGGTACGCCTGTCCATCTGCTCCCTAACACAGATATCTAATCAGCCAACTGCGTGGCAGCCACCCAATGCATTTTAGGCATGTAGACATGGTCAAGACAACCTGCTGAACTTCAAACTGAGCAACAGAATAGGGAAGGAAGGTGATTTTAAGTGAATTTGAACATGGCATGAGTTGTGGGTGCCTGACGGACTGGTCTGAGTATTTCAGAAACTGCTGATCTGCTGGGATTTTCTCACACAACCATCTCTAGGGTTTACAGAGAATGTTCCAGAAAAAGACAAAATATCCAGTGAGCAGCAGTTCTGCTTCAAGCTGATAGGAAGCAACAGTAACTCAAATAATGTCTCTGAACACATCTCTGTTCTGGCTACAGCAGCAGAAAACCACACCGGGTGCCACTCCTGTCAGCTAAGAGCAGGAAACTGAGGCTACAATTGACACAGGCTCAACAAAATTGGGCAATAGAAGATTTGAAAAATGTTGCTGACCATGTCCATCCCTTTATGACCACAGTGTACCCATCTACTGATGGCTGCTTCCAGCAGGATAACGCAGCATGTCACAAAGCTCTAATCATCTCAAACTGGTTTCTTGAACATGACAATGAGTTCACTGTACTCAAAGGGCCTCCACAGTCACCAGATCTCAATCCAATAGAGCACCTTTGGGATGTGGTGGAATGGGAGATTCACGTCATGGATGTGCAGCCGACAAATCTGCAGCAACTGTGTGATGCTATCATGTCAATATGGACCAAAATCTCCAGTTTCCAGCCCCTTGTTGAATCTGTGCCATGAATAATTAGGGTAGTTCGAAAGGCAAAAGGGGGTCCAACCAATGAAGTGGCCAGTGCATTTTTTATTTTTTTTGGCTTGTTTTTTTTTCTCCCAGTCCTTTAAAGATTATTTTGCTACTTTCTTAATGCTGTCACTTTATGACCTGTACTGTCCTTTTAATTGCTGGATAATTGCTCTCTGGGTCTTGCAGCCTATGTGACATTAACAACCTGTTTCCTGTCTTTCCCATCTAGTGACTACAACTCGGCCCACAGATGGTGTCGATGTTTATTTTGAGAAGCCAGTAGATGACACGGAGCATGCCAACTTCCTTCGTGCCAAAACAGACCTGGAGGAACGCAGGATGAAGCGCATCAATGAGGTAAATTTCACAGGGCTAAGAGCAGGCTAATAGCATCTTGGCTGGCAGATCACACTTTTGACAGGTGATTCATTAATCTGGGATGAGCTTTGCTCATCCATTGCTCTTGTCCTCTAATCTAATTCTGAAAATGACAGGAAAATTGGCCGGTTCATGTTCCACCTGCATTCAGGGGAGCTGATAATGAAAGACATTTCAAAAAAAGTGTCAGACCTGGGCTGGGTGTAAGACTTTATCATGAGATGTAGTGTCCCCTTTTTATTTCAATAGAATCTACTATGGTGTAGTAAACATGTATTGCACCCTGGCGTTAAAGTGCCAGGGGGCATTGCATGCCAAACAGTAGAAGGTTCCAATAAAATGAACATCTTTGGACTGTTGGGCACATAAAACATAATATTGAAAAATGTTACTTTAGAAATTATAGCAAGAATTTTTTTTTTTCCTTTCTTTCTGACATTTCATGACAAAACATTGAAGAAAATAACTGTGGGGTGTGTGTGAGTGGCTGCGTATCTTTGGTCGCAATCATAAGACAGCTACCCTACAGCTTCAAGATTGTCTTTTTGATTTGGGTTTCATTTGTGGTATTGCATACCACCAGTGTAGCGTTTTCTGTGTAAGAAATGCAGTCAAGCCATATTGAACTGACTTTTGAAAAAAAACCAATTAGACAGTAAACCAGACAGTTGTATCTGCAGGTCCTGTCAGTTTTGAAATAATAAAAGATGTTGTCTTTTGTCTGGTGAGTTTCTCTGTCTTCTGCAAAACTGATAAATAATTAATGGACGCATTTTGTGTTTCTGAATCCCTCAGATCATGAAGGAATGGGCAGAGGCAGACAACCAGTCAAAAAATCTGCCAAAGTCAGAGCGACAGGATCTGAATGAGGTAAGCAGATAGTTGTCAACCTGCTTTACTGACTTAGACTTACAGTATCCCAGATAAAATGAATACTTGCGGTACTCATCCTTGTATCATCTTTTCCCTACCAGCATTTCCAGTCTGTGCTGCAGACGCTGGAGGAGCAAGTTGCTGGAGAGAGACAGAGGCTTGTGGAGACTCATCTTGCCCGAGTTGAGGCCATTCTCAACAACAACCGCCGCCTGGCCCTGGAGAACTACCTGACTGCTGTACAATCCGATCCCCCTCAGGTAAATCTACCTTGGAGTACAGAGGAGGGGAGAAGGTCTCCTCTTAAAACGATGTGTGGTGAATCGAAGGAGCCTTTATCTCATTTTCTAGCATTTCCTGACTCAGTCTTCTCTTAAACTTTGTCTTCCAGCCAGAGCGTGTGCTGCAGGCGTTGAAGCGGTACATGGCTGCAGAGCAGAAGGACCGCAGACACACGCTGAGGCATTACCAGCATATTGTGGCCGTTGACCCCCAGAAAGCTGAGCAGATGAAATTCCAGGTGTGTGTCTGAGAGCGTGTGAGGTGTTTGGTTTGGAAATGCTTATCACACACACAGCTGTGCTTTGGACATGTGAGGCTCCTTTCTGCTGACCATGAAACACACAGAACATTGCGTGCTTTAGAGTTAGTAGGCGCTGCAGAACTCAAAAATGTGACACAGCTAAAAGTTCCCCTTTCATTAAAATATAATCAAAGCCCGTCTTTTCTGACTTCAAAACATGCTTCATGCCTTAAAAATCTGGTAGCACTTTTCATTACAGCTCAGTAATAAAATGCTAATAGCGGGGTTATAACTTGAAAATAAAGAGTAATAATTAAGTACTACTAAAGTAATAATTAAGTAATAACTTGGTATTAACAGTGGGTATATCTGGATAATACTAGACTAAAATTTAAGGGGTCAGAAACAAATCCTAATAATGAGGAAATGCATTAAAGCATAGTTACATTTTGGTTACAATGTGGTAACCTGCTACCAAAAATATATCATGGCAATATCAGTGGTGTTATTAGGTTACAAAATGTAATATGGTGACATTAATAGGGTAATAAGATGACAAAACTGAGGTAGTATCGGTTAATGTTTTCACATTACAGGTCAATATCAGCCTTTTGTGACTCATTGCCTGAGCCCTGTCGGTCATTTCTTGATAAAAATCGTGAGCTAAATGGATTTCTCTTTCTTGCAGGTGTACACACATCTTCATGTGATTGAGGAGCGAATGAACCAGAGTCTTGCCCTGCTGTACAAGGATCCTACACTGGCTGAGGAACTGCACAGTGACATTCGTAAGCTAAACTACCGTTACCAGTATTTTCACATCTGTGGACTCTGTTGTATTTTGTTGCTTTTAATGCTTTTAAAGTTGGTATTGATGACTTCATGTATCGTCCACAGAGGAGCTGGTCAGGGCAGAACGAGGTGACATCAGTGAGCTGATGACCACCTCCTTCTCTGAGACTCGCACGACTGAGGAGCTTCTGCCGGCTGAGAGTGAGGAGGAGAAGGATGATGAAGAGGAAGAGGAGAGGGCCTTCCAGAACAGGCCTTATCCTCCTCGCATTGGTACACATTCTCCGTTAATCATGCAGACTTTAGCAAATTTGACATCAGGCCTAATCATGGTAGTGATATAGATTAAAAAAAAATGAAGTACTTCCCATGGGTTGCAGTTGTTAATGATGCTTTTTTTCCTCCCACTTTTCTCCATAGAGCTGCAGTCTAATAAAAAAGGTGAGCTAGGATTTAGCATTGTTATAGCACTGTTGTACTACATTTTGCATTACTTTTCTCATAGCTAAATGTGTTACTGCACTGTTCTCTGTAGATGATGAATATGATTACACTACATCTGAGCGAGGCCCTACTTATGAATATGAGGAAAAGGTAAGATTATGATCATTATAGCTTTTAATATTGTTGATAGACAGTTTGCTGAAGTACAGCCGTATGTCATATGTGTGTGTTGCTTTTTTGTGTCCCTTTTTTTTTTTGTTTTGTTTTGCTTACCCTCGCTGCTCTTAGATCAACACCTCTGCAGAGCTCAAACAGGCAGTCAAGCCTAATGAGATTGCTAGAGATGAACTGGTAAGAGTATATGCATTATAATTTTCTTTGATATAAAAAAATGAAGATTATTAGTAGATGAAATCTTTTTTGCCCTGACGTTTATCTTGTTTAATGTGACATATTTCTTTCTTTCCACAGCAGCCTGATGCTTTGGAGACATTTAACCGTGGCGCCATGGTGGGCCTGCTGGTGGTAGCCGTGGCTATCGCCATGGTGATGGTAATAAGCCTGCTGCTGGTGCGCAGGAAGCCATACGGCACTATCAGCCATGGCATTGTTGAGGTACGACCCCAGCTGGACCATTAATTTAGTCCTAAAAGAACACATCTGTTTTTGCACTTTATAGTTTGCCTAAAAACAGCTTATTAATTCATATTAAAGGTGTTTAGATTCTTTTCTTACATTCACTGGTTTCCAATGGCTGTTTCACAACAATATTTCCCTATCAACCTAATGCAAGCTCCATAACCACATTGGCATTGTTACACTATACCTGCTTGCTTTTTTGACTTTGGGATCCTAATTTATTAAATTCAGTGTTCTAGTTTTGAACAGCAATATGTTCAAAGGTTTTTCATGGTGAATGACCAGCAGCAATTCAAGCACAGTTTGATTTTATTGCAATCTGATTTTCAGTTGTGTAGTACATAGTGGCTCCTCGGCATCAACCAAACATTTTAGATGTGCTTTATTGTTGCCAAAATACAAGGTGTAGTAGCTTTCTGTGTGCTAAAACATGCAGGCCACTGGTATTATCCTTCATGTTAAAAGAAAACCAACATATTTCTCATCATATTGGGAAGTATGCTTACATATGTACTTTTTTGCAAAAAATAAATTCATATTTTTTGATAACACTAAAACTTAATGATATTTAGGAAGTAATACCCAGCAGCCGGTAAGTTTACAGAAGACTTAAAGACTGGAACAGCCAGCATGCCTATGCATGTATGTCATTTAAAAAAAAATGTCCACCCCACCAGGAAGAAAGAAGTTATGGACAGTTTGACCTTTTTATGGATTAAACATTACTGAGCATTACAGATCCTAACTGCTAATTCTAACTGCGCCTGGCTCCAGCTACATACTTACTACACTCAAATGAGAGTTAATCCAGCTCTCACCAAGAAAGCAAGTAAGCATACTGTTACAACCATATGATGATCATTATCATGTTTAGAAATGTTTTTTACAAGTTCAGAATCTGGGCCAGACCTCAGTCTCCTTCCTGTCATACAGTGCATCATTAAATGTCTTCCTGCCCTGCTTGCCTGTTTATTCGTGTTTTTAATGCAAGTAACCTCAGAATTGCAGATTCATTTGCAAATTTAAGCTACAACCAATGTGAAAAGTTTCAAAACTCACTTTCTTTTGCTGACTGTAACCTCATGAACTTGTTAAGGAGACACCCATCATGTAATCAGAATCATACCATTCCAGATATCCCAATTCTAGCAGCTATAGAATAGCTTTGACTAAAGACCGTGCTATATCATCAGCACTATCAAAGTACCTTTTGGGGGTTTCCCAAACGTAGAACCTGTGTTGAATCCATATAACATCCTTATATTGTGAACATCATCCTGCTTTCCTATTCTTCTTTCATTATTCATTTTGTCACGTCTAGTAAATAGTTTAGTTATAGCTTCTGACTTTGTCTTTAGTACAAAGACAAGTCTTACAAGTCTTTATTGTTATGACTCAGGCTCTTGTGTGTCTCGCAGCAGGTCGACCCGATGCTGACACCAGAAGAACGACAGCTCAACAAAATGCAAAACCATGGCTATGAAAACCCCACCTACAAATTCTTTGAGCAGATGAACTGAAGCATTGGGGTAGCCAGCAAGTCATGCCTGACCACATGTTTTGTCCCTCAACTCTTCCTAACAGTGGTATCCCAGCTACACTCCCTTTGATGGATTCATGATATGTTCCAAGTACAAAGTAACTGAATAAGTACGGGGTACATCCCAAACCCATTGTAAATGACCAACAGCAACAACCTGTCATCAGATTTATCACCTATTGTAATCTATTACTCCTTTGGCTTAGAGTCTGAGGATCATTCTTTGCATTAGCAGTGTCACAACATTTCATCATCCTAAAAACGTTCACCTCATCCCAGTGGCATGACTTGACCTACTGCTCCTCACGGGAAACTGAATTTGAACGGTGCATAATGCTTTATAGTATTTATTTTTCAGTAGTAGTCTCTTTGTTCAGATTGTACCACAGTTAGATGTGATGTATCTGTGTAGATGAGTGTGAGTGACAGCCGAGTTAAAGCATGGCATAATTTCAAACAATTTCAAAAACAGCTAGTGATAAAAAAATATCCAGCTCATTCTTAAACTAAACTTACCTCCATGAGCTTCTGAATCATCATACAGTACCTTTAATACTAAGACACGAACATTAGGCAAGAACGGGGAGGTGTTA
>VUQI01061173.1:37499-49982 GCA_015106735.1 Paratilapia polleni
GTAAACAGGGTTTTTTTTTTTTTTTTTTTTTTTTAACAAATTTCTTCTGCATTTTGGCTTAGTTTTTGTTATATAAATAATGACACTGTTTAATACGTCATGTTGTTTATCTGAGACTGTATTTAAATAATTATTTATAACCTGGTAAGGACCAGATGTTCTGATACGTAAAACCTTAGGCTTACCTTAGGCTTGAAAGAGAGTGGACTAAAATGGCTTTGCAAATGTTTTAAAGTGCACTTTGTAAACATCAAGGATACACAATACATTTTAGTGAGCAGTACTCAATTAAGTCCTGAGATACTTAATTGAAACTGTTTAAAACTAAACATTATTTATCCACAAAGGTATTGTTCCTGGTACTGAGACTACGTGGTGCTAGCTAGCAAGCTAGCCAAAGAAAACCATTATTCTGTGTACAATGAAGTGTTAAAATCTCATGGTGTTTACAGTTTCAGAAAGAGTAAACATGGTAATCATCAGCAAAAGCAAACAATTGAATGTTTTTTACTGTTCAAAGCTAACATTAATACTAATTCATGCAAAGGATGTTGTCAGGATTTTGACCACGGACAATAACATTTTACCACATAACAGCATTCTATTTTAATATTTCCGCTCCTTGAGTCAAACCAGATACTTTATAGAACTTCTGTAACGCAATATGACATGGGTTTATACATACATAATACTGGCTTACACATTCTTCTGTTAACCAGACTGCCCCAGAAATACTGCCACATGCTCTCTAATTTCACTTTACGTGCTACCATCCCAGCTGTTGACATGAAAACTACAGAAAGTGCTAGTTCTGTGTTGTGTATAGTTTTTGTTTCAGTTTGTAACCAATATGGTTTTCTTTTTACACTTACAGCATGTTCGATTGTGCTAAATAGCTTGCCATCTTTCTTCTGTGCCAACCATGACAGTGTGGCTCATGCTGACTTGTCACTTTGTGAGTCTCTCTCTCACTTACTCTGCTTCTGTGTATGTGTGCGTGTGTGTGCATGAAAAAAAGTTCCAGTGTACTGGGAATTATGTCAAAGGTGGTAAAATCACTATGTGATGCGAATAACATTTATCATCTTATTACGATTGCATATTCTATTGGTAAACAAAGGCTCAGACCAAACAAACCCCCTTTATGGCAATGGCACTCCCCAACAGCATCAGCCTCTCCGAACAGGACAAGTTACTTCATCACACTGCAAATACTGTTCAGGAAGAGTTTAAGGAAGTTAACATAAAGAGCCAAAGGTCTTGAATCAGCCTTGAATCTCCCCAGATTCTAACCAAATGAGCATCCAGGAAGCACATCCATACCTCAGTGGAAGGAGTCAGATCTATACAATATTAGGGAGCTGGCTTTAATGTTGATGTGATCTTTCTTTCCGCCCAACTGCGTGACAGTTACTGTTTTCACTTTGTGAGTCTTGCCTGTGTGTGTGTGTGTGTGTGTGTGTGTGTGTGTGTGTCTTTGTTTTTTGTCATAATGGCAAAATGTGGCCCTGGAGACACCACTTTCACAAACAGACACACACCCACATTCTCTATAATCTGTAAAGCATCTGTAACTCCCCGTTAAGTATCTTCATCTAGCGTACATGCAGTAAATTTTTAAAGACAAGTGTGATAAGTGTGATAAGTGTGATCCCATCACAAGACGCTCTCTAGTCATTCTTATTTTATCTTGGATTATGCTAACACTTTACACATTTAATGCATGAATATCCACAAATTATATTGTATACCAAGAGTTCCTAAAGAAGAGAGTGCAATCACGTTTTAAAATTTTCTCATCATTGTTAAATGATGATCAGTCTTCAGCTGAGTTGAATAAGAAATTTAAAGAAAAAACTATGCGCATCAAAAATGCATCTGAGGAGGAAGTTTTACAAATGTAGCAGAAAAAAACAAGAACTGGGTTGCTAATTAAAGCTATAATTTAGATTAGAAATATGGGAAAATAAACTATTAAATGCAAGCAAAAGACACACTATACTCAACCATCAAGGTCTGACAAACTGACCAGCTCTCTACAGTTGGCCTATTTTTACAGGTTGTCACAACATCTGACATATCGAAAGGCCAAAGTAGATGTTTCTATTTCAAGAATGCAGCTTTCAGCAAAGCTTGGCCCCTACATATCAGTACCACTGGGCTTTGCTCTGTATGTTTCCTGTCACAGATCATTGTCTTTGAAGTGGCTTTTGTCTCAGCACAGAACAGTCTATTAATGTAGTGACCAGCAAATGAAGGTGGAGGGGAGGAAATCATGTACAGCATGTACAGGTGTGCAACTTCACCATGTAACCACTGTCCTCATTTTTTCTCTCTCATTTTCAGAAAATGTACAATTCCCATTGTTAATTTGATTTTGTTTGTGTTTTGCATGCAACAGCAACATCTTGTATGGCACCTATACAAGAAGTAGAGATTATTCATTGTTAAAACTTCCTCCATGCTTTAAAGAAAATAAAATTTAACAAAGAATTGGTTTACTTAGGAGAAAGTCCCCATCTTTAATCACAAAAGGCAAGCCGTTTAGCACTGTAATCAGTGCACCAATGAGAGAGACTTAACTTGAAGAGGAGGGACTGAAGAGACAAAAGAGGAAATCACCCTGTCCCACAGTATAACCTGTGCCCTGACAGACATGTCACTTTAGAAGTCGCTTCACAGTCATGATGCGAGGTAGCTCATCGTTCGCCAGGGAGAATATTCACTAAGCACCTGGTAAGTGCTTCATTCATGCAACTTGCTGCTTCTTAAGTTTCCAAGACTTGAAACCACAAGAAGATACACCTTAAGATTTCTTATCTTTGGTCTTTTTAGCTGTGTTATCTTTGATCTAGTGTAAACACAACTTAGCACTGTGCTACTGTTGCCGGTTGAGGCTTTTACAAATCAGGTTTTAAATCAGTTCTGTGACTCCAGTGCTTTACATATGAGCACTAGGGAGGCTGACTTTAAGTAAATTTCTTGTCAAATATGTAAATCTGACACTGACATTGATTCTACTGTAACTGAAAGGAAATCAAACACCTGCTAACCATGTCACAACTCAGGTCTACAATGCACTCCTGAGCATTTGCAGTGGGAACAACCTATTATACCGGCTAGTTTATTACAAAATCAAATAGATTTAAACAAGGTTAGCATGGACTTTAAGCAAAGCGTAAAACAAGATGCAAATTTATAGGCCAGCAGTTTCAGGAGAGCACCATTACATGCACTACAGCGCATGATCAAAAAATATGCAGTACTAGCAGAATCGCATGTCAACAGAAAGGCAGCACAGTATTTGAAAATACATTCTAATCACAGTTAAAACTAAAGTTCCTGAATTGGCATGTAATTCACTCTGAAAGACATCAAGATTTCTGAAATGTTTTTGCAAGTGAAAAGAGAACATCAACATGCAGATCAAAGGTTTGTTTCTAGCACAACACATTACTTTTCATATCTTACCCAAATCTCCTTGTACTTAAAATAATGTGGTTAACTAAACTTACTTTAAAATAATTTATCATAAATACAAATACAAAATAATGTCAGTTTGTATGCACTTGCTTGATTATATCGTCGACGACTAATACTACAAGTACGTAAGTACATTATTGGTGCTGTTTTAAAGTAAAAGCAGGTGAATTAAAATTACTAATGTAGAAAATGCGAAAAATGTACAGCAGTAATTTTAATTGGCCTAAACAGAAAAGCCTTTTATACGGCTACATTTCCGGCTTTAAAGTTATATATATTTTGACAGATATATATATATATATTTGAAGCCATAAATGTCGTAGTGAGAAATACGAGTCCACGGTCCTACATATTTATGTATGCGGATGATACGCTTCACTGAACTGACGCATGCTTGATGTGAAAGATAATTTCCCTACGTGCTCTTAACACTGTTTACTTAGCATTACACATTTAGTAATGGTCTTGAATTTTTTTTTTAAAAATTGATAAATGCATACTCAAGTGAAAACTCAATCGCGTCTTCGGACCTCATTATACAAAAAAATCTAAGGAATTTTATACTTTTGACACTGGAGTTGCTCTACTGTCACTTTCACTCTCATTGCTACATGCTGTACCACCTACATATAACACACAGCCAAATAATTGACAAACATAAAATATAAAAAGAAATTTTAAATTTCTTATGGCAGGCTAAAACGTCTATGAAAGTACTCTTGATTTTTGTTGGAAAATTTTCAAATCACTTTTATAAATTATTTTCATTCATTATCAAGCAAGAGGAAAGACTTTGATGGTGTGCATCATGTATGCATTTTTTTTTTAATTCCAGTAATGAGACAGCTAAATGTCATTTTGTTTCACATTTACTTTTCATTTACAGTCACCATCAGAGGTACGGGTATGGGTTTGCAATTGCGCAAAAAAAAAGACAACAAAAAAACCTTCTGAAATAGCTCACAGTACTTGTGACCTCTGCTTCAGAAACCGACCGCACACTGTATAATCATAAAGGTTCATTATAGACTTCAGACTGTGTGAAGATGACAAACTCTCTGGCATCCGGTAGTTTTAGCATACAGCCACAGCGTTTTCATCCATGTATTCTCAATTTTAATGTAAAATTCCAAAAAATACTTACATATTTACATATTCCACCCCTGCAATATCTTGCGTTTAATGTTTATTGTACTCAAATACGGTCTTATTGTTGTTGACGTTCAAACTTTTTACTCATGTTTACGCATGTACAGTCATTAGTCATGGTTTCATATACTGTTCGGGCTTTGTGGCTTTAGAGTGTGTATGTGAACTTTGAATATCAAAGCTTTCACATAACGGAGTACATTTCCACACAGCAGCCAGGCATTCAAACATGATAACAGTCATAGTAGTGATTGAGGAAAGTTTTCTTGCAGATTTGAGTCTAAGAAGTAAATATGGGAATTTTATTTTTTAAGACAATTTAAAACATCCATTTTTGCAAAGTGGCTGAAAATTAAACTGAGTTAGACCAACTCTTTATAATATAAACAAAAAATAAATATCTCCTCTGTGATAATAACCACCTCGGGTATATTCTACCCCCTCAGCTTTCACTATAGGTAATGCTGTTTGGAAAGGGTGGAAAAAAAAAAACCCACAGAGAAGCATATCTGTTAATCACAGGCCAATCCCTGCTGCTGTTTTTCAAAGTGATTTTCCTACTTATAATTTAGCATTTCTAGAAATGTCACATAGCAATGTGGCAAATATATGGAACAAACTTTAAGACAGTGTGGGCATAATCTGATGGGATATCTCTTTTGGTTTTGGCTTTCTCTTCTCAGACCTTTGATTACACGTCTACAAACTTCAGACATGATCAGAATCAACAACACCCAATACTTCCACTTCCTGGAACAGGCAGATGCCTTACGTCGCTCAGGGTCACTATGTGACGCTATAATCTCGGTAAAGAATCAAACTTTCAGGGCTCATCGTCTAGTACTAGCCTGTGCTAGCAGAACTTTAGCACAGCAGCTAGCCCATGGAGACATAGACAGCCCTGTCCACTGCACTCTAGAGTATTTTTCTCCCCACACCTTCCAGCAAGTCCTGGACTTCACCTACACTCAAGCTCTTGAGGTCCCTGTGGATGATTTGCACCTGCTGCTGAGAGCTGCACAACTGCTGAAGATGCAGCCGCTGGAGGACCAATGCAGGAAGCAGCTGGACACTCTTGACAGCAGAGCAAAAGAGCAGGACAAAAGTGTAGAAACCACTGATGTCAAAGTAGAAAAGGAGAGTGCAGAGGGAAAAGGTCAAAATCCCAAAGGAAGTCCAGTTCTTGAGGACAAATTGCTACAGACATCCTCCCCTGTGAAGGAAGCAAGCATTGTCGTGGAAAACCTTTCACCCTCTGCTCCTAATAAGAACCACAGCAGTCTGTCATCCCCAAGAAAGAAGTCCAAATTGTCCCCTATTTCAGAAACATTTCCTGATAGAGATAGTGTTATTGCCAGGGCTGCCACCAGCAATTCCTCTTTCTCTTATCCCTGGACTTTCTCTACAAACATGTGGGACTCTGTGAGCACCCTGAGGCGGATAGCAGAAAACTATTCAAGCTTACTTGCAGCTCACCCTCTTCAGTCCCCGAACCAGTCCTCTATAGCATACCCATATTCTCTCTCCAGTCCCCATATGTTCCCCCTACTAGGTTCCCATTTTCAAACTCCAGGTCAAAACCCTGTAACGGGCTACTCAGGCTTCCCTCCCCGCTATACACAAAACATTTACACTGGTCCTACTCGAATGGGCAGCATAATCAAGCAAAGTCTGCTAAAAAGAAAAAGACCTAGCCAGAGAGCATTTACCAGGACCATTCAACCTGGCGAACCAAGGTAAGTCACAACTTGGACATGATTTTGGAAACATTTGCTTATTTATTGCCAGTCATTAGCTCCATGTTTTTCCTCTTACAGAGTCATTTAGAATCTCCTAATTTGCTCAGTTGTTCCTTTGCGACAGCTACCATACCTGACTCACTGCTGTTTTGGTAGATATGTGTTAACAAGCCTCCTGCACTTTCCAGCTAGATCAGTTTCACCTGTTAACCCCTCCCTGCCAGTCCAAGTCTGTCAATCATCCTATCATCCTAGCTTCCTCAGTACAAAAGGAAAAAAAAATACAATTTTAGCTTTAAAATACATATAAATAAAAAATAAACACATTATTTTTATTCTATTTTTAGATTTTTTTAAAAAAAATGCATACTTTGCTCTTATTGTGAGTAGATTTATTATAGTCATTGGCATTAAAACAAAAGAGTGAAAACCCACTTTGTCTTGTTTTTATGTGATTTACCAAATTTTTCAAGTCTTTGTGCATTGTACAGTGTTCCTCACGGTAAAACCAAACAGTGTGTAAAGGGGAGCCCCCTAAATTTCTCCCCTCCTTTGCAAAATTTTTAGATTTTCCACCCACTATTACATTCCTCCGGTGTTTAGAATGGTCTGTCTGCACGTCTTTTCAGTCTTTTCTTTAGTATTTTCCAAGGTGTTACCTCCACTCTAACATTTTATGAAAGATAAAAGCACACGTACCCCTGAGCAAGTACTATAAATATATTGTGGTTGGAATTGGAGAGGAAGGAAGGAGTGTTTAAGGATGTAATAGATGATAACACATAAAGTTGTAAACATATATGCAGACTTACACTTTTCATGTGCTGTTTTGAAAACGGGCCTTAGAAGTCGGCCCTTAAACAGAAATCAGTTTTTATATTAGTGGCATATGTTTTTGTGACACAAATTACAGTTTTTATGTTAAATTAAAGGTAGCATAACTAGTGCAATCTTCTGCAACTACTGCATCAGAAAATTTCTCTGTTCCCAGTTACCCTGAAGTGTCCAAAGCCAGCAAAGACAGAGGTCAAGACTGCCAACATTGCAGTACAAATCTCCATGGTGATCCAGTGCTGCAGGAGTCAGTATCCACACAATTAGGTAATGATATAAGAAACAAAAAACACATGCTTTCAATAATCACAACACACTGAACATATACTGTTATTGTAGAAGTGATTATCCTGTGTAGAAATGATCAATTTAACAAGATAGTAATACAGTTCTTTTCATGACCCCTAACCTCTGCAGACTCCAGCTATGTAGCAACGCAATGGAAAGTGATAGAGAGTTGTGGTTTTTGAAAGCAGGGTGCAGCAGGAGCAGTAGTGTGGTTACTAGATACAGCTAGATACATGCAGTACAGTATGTACTACATCGCAACAGCGGTTTGTCCCATGCCAAAGAAAGTAAAATATATTGATTTATTATATTTTTCTAATATTAATTTCAGCATCAAAAAAATGAGTTACACCATCCGTGTGTGTGTGCGTGTTTGCGTGTGTGGGGGCATGCAAGTGTACAACCTGATAAATATTTTATCAGATGGTGAATATCTCCACTCAATGGAACATTATGTTCATACTTCAACAGATTATGCAACAGTAAAACTATGTTTTACAAGCAACTACATTTTAAATAAGGTTCAGTTACTTAATAGAAATGTAAATTCACTGCTGTTATGGTTTTCTTGATTTTTAAACTACTAAGGATAACACTGAAGCTGATTTTCAGCAAGTTTGTTAAACTAGTTTTTTTTTTGTTTGTTTGTTTGTTATTTTATGTAAATAATCTACCCAGAAACAGACATCTTCTTACTTCATCTATACATCACAAACAGAAGGATTCACACATGTTCAAACTTTATATGATGTTAGGTAGTTTATAGCGAGAAGTGATATATTGGACAGGAAATGCGCTAATGACAGCAGGTCTCAGTAGCTTCTGTTTAGAGTGGTAAGTGTTCAATTGTTGTGGTTTATTCTCTCAATTTCCCCTACTACAGTACACCCCCTTCTCCTTTCGGCATCCTGTCTAAACTATGAGGCCCATGTTTTCACTTGATAGACCCTAAAAAATATAAGGTAGTGAAAAGCTTCAGAGGTGCTACCTTAACCTCAAAAATCACACCTTTATAATTTTTAGAGAAGATGTGCGTGCACAGTGACAGGAAGGTAAACTCGTACTAACTGAATTTATTGTCTTGCAACAGGATGCTTAACAAAAATAGATGTGCCTCAGAAATGCAAGTGAAATGCTGTATGTTTCATGCTGTATGACTTTTTAAAGCTCTGGCAAAAACTGTGGTTATTTATTTTGGCACAATTGGTCAAGTCAGCAAGTCAGAGAGAGAGACTCTGTGAGTACCGGCTACTACAATCAGCTAAAGCAGGATTATCATTAACAGTTAATCTGACGGTTATTTTTTTCAAGTAATCTATTAAAAGTTTGGCCTATAAAAACAGCCACCACAGTTTTGCAGAGACAGTCGTGAGCCCATTAGATATTCTTTTTTCACAAGTCTAAATTGCAAGGATGCTCAATTTGCAAGGATTAATCAATTATCAAATTATTTCCAAATAAATTTTCAGGCGATCCACTAATCTGTTCAGCTAATGGTTGCACCTCTAAAATAAATTCTGCCGTTTTTATGCAATATGCTGGTGCCACGTAGTTCTGTTCCAGCTACCAGTGCAAGTGATGTCTATCTATAACATGGATGGAGTTAAAGAAAAAAAGCAAAGGTAATCATAGTAATACGTTCACATTGAACAGTGTTGTATGTCAACTCTAGCTCTATGGCATGCTTACAGCCCGTGTGGCTGTTGCAAGAACTGAACCGCAGTACATTTAAATTGAGACAAGGTGTTTTTGTGAACACCTCTGGCCACCTCAATATTCACACCATTTTTTTTTTTAATCTGATCGTTTTCACAGGTAAAACGTGCACAGGATGTCGGTTCTGTGGAAGAGGAGATGTTGCGCCACATGAATCAGAGACCAGAGGAGACCACAGAGGAGAAAAACCCTATCAATGCCAACACTGTCCTAAGAAATTTAGTCTTAAACATCAGCTGGACACACACCACCGAGTTCACACTGGTAAGCACGCTGCTTTAACAAGAGTGCATCAACTTGTCAGTGTGTTCACTCAGATTATTCACTGCTCGTTTCATACCTGAGCATAAATAACTGTAAGAATGACATTTGACACCCCAGACGATTAGTAATACTGTTTGAAAAAAATAAAATAAAAAGTATAAACATAAGTTACAAGTTAAGTGTTAACCTAGTTACAAAAGGAAGTCAGAGAACTCTGCCCCTTTGTCGCTGTATGTCTTCACCAGCTTTGACTTTTAAAAGCGGCTACTTAAAAGTAACAATAGTAGTATATGTCTGAGCCCATTTAAGTCAGTGGGATTTGGCTCTTAAGCCAGTCATATCAGAGACAGACTGTTAGCATGGCATGGCAAGTTACAGCCAAATTAAGGAATTTATGAATAATTTTCATTGAGTCTTATACAGATGTTTAAATTTTTTATTTTATTTCTTTTTAATAACTAAGGGTGGTTTTTTTTTTACATGACAATGCCTGCACCTTTTAAATTTACAATGTATGTGCTACTGCTTAACGTCTGAGTAATAGAGAGTTTTCCACTCATTTTAATACTATGAAGCTCACTTTGCAAAACATGAAACTTGCAGACTTGAAACTTGCGTGCAACAGAGAATCTAGTCAACAAAGAACATCGTGTCTGGATTTAATTGCAAAGCGATAGTATTTCTGTAAAAGAAAACAAGTTTCCAAAACAATGCATCCTTACAACTGTATTTATTACAATTACTTTGGCAATAGTGACGTCAGAAATATTTACTGTGATGGATGTCAAGCATTTTCTCTGCATGCTGGATTCAGAGGCCAAAACAACAGAGGTGCAGGTTTAAAAATGAAATATCATTTGTACTGATGTAAAGGACAGAGGGCAATTTGTTTAAATTCAGGTCTGCTCAGCAAATAGAAATGGTGATGAACATGGGTCTTTAAAATAGGCCACTGTTTTAAGATAGATCTGCTTCATAATACCACCTTTTAAGAGCAATTTTGGTGTTTCCCATAATGAATATTATGAACAAATATTGAATATTAATCTCTCCTAACACTGAAAGATGAAATCCCGGGGTATAGTGGTTCTTAAATAATTCAGGCTTTCACACACATAGATGTTTAAAAGGCACATTTTATTACTACGAAAACGTCATTGTTGCTCAGAATGACTGAGTCAAAATTTGTTTATTTATTTAATTATTTTATTTTTTATTTTTTTGCATTGACCTACAATCAGAGAGGAAAACTGACTTAGTGGAAAACAGATGTAAGTAGTGCAGAGCTGGATGATTTGCATAAAAGTGCCCCAGTTTATGATCACTCATTTAAGAAACGTGTCTCTTAAGAGGGAAAGAAAATTGACCTGATTTGGGATTAAACTAAATATTAAATATTATACATATATACCAGAATTAACACCAACCAGTAAAGTTTCAATTTACATCCATGTCTGTCCAGATGTAAATTTACTGAATATGTAAAAATGTCTAAACAGGAATTTAAGAGATTGGCACCAAAGATTAGTGCCAATTCAATATTCAAACTGTGAAATGTGGTCACAGTCTGTATTTCTGTTTCTGGGTTATGGTTTTTAATAATGGCCAGAAAAAATGCTCTTACAGAAAATTAATATGGCACAGTAAAGCTGACCTTTGACCTTCTAGATATAAAATATCATTTTATCCTAACAGATACTTGTACAAAATCTTGTAATATTTATCAGATGAATTCTTGAAGTGTGGCCAAAAAAGTACTTTGAGAGGTCACTGTGTGAAATTGACTTTGAAAGTCAAATTCTCATCAGTTCATCCGTGATAACAAGTGAATGTTTATGGAAAATTTGAAAAAAAAAAATCCCTCAAGTCATTCAAGAACGGATGTAGCCTACACAAGTACAGACGACCCAAAAACACAACCCCTCGGGCTACAGCTGTAGTCAACACAGAGGCCCACACTGACTAGATGGTAAAACACTGAGAATAAATATGTTTTAGACATCCTTTCTTAAGTGAGCACTCCTCTCTTCCCCCTCCACTGTCTTCCTTCCTGTGCCCCCTACCCTGTTCTCTCTTCTCTCCGCTTCAAGGGGAAAAACCATTCGAGTGCCGCCTCTGTGGTCAGCGGTCACGGGATTACTCGGCCATGATAAAGCACCTGCGGACTCACGGCGGGGCCGCACCGTACCAGTGCACGGTGTGCCTGGAGTTCTGCAGCAGCCTGGTTGCCATGCAGAGACACATCAAGAGCCACGCAGTGCAGGACTTCCCCCCTGACTGGAGCATCAGCAGGACCTACCTGTACATCTCCCACATCTGAGCCACGCCTCACAATCCAATCAATCAATCCATCAACTCAAAGTTCTCATCATAAGTGTAGCTGTAATTTGTGTCTCTCGTATAATCATTACATAGCCTACACAGAGCAAACCATCAGTTATATTTCTAAAGGATAAACCCCTGGTAATGTTTGAAAAATCCAGAGGGCCATTTAACACTTACCACTAAATGAAATATAGGAGCACAAACTGGAGTGTAGCAATAACTTATATACAAACTGAAACTGTTCTGTATTCACCGTCAGAACTACAGAACAGAGAAATACTGCACTAATTTCCAATGACATGTCAGAAAAGGTATTGAAAGTGTTTATCATGCATTAAAGCCACATCAACAGCTCGTCCTCATCGAATGACGCAGGCATCTTCTCTCTGACTTTCATAATCGCTTGACTGTTGTATAATCTTTGCATGTTTGACTTAGGTTGATAGCACCCTCTTCAGGAGAACCACTGTAACAAATAACGAACTTCAGCTGAAAAATGCAATCGCCTGCCGAAAATGGGCCCAGTGCGTGAGATATTATTATCTGGACTAAAGTTGTTTAAGTTTTTATTGGGGCTGGAATTATTTTACTCTGTGCAGAAGAAAGGAGATTTCTCCAAAACCAGTTACGAAGAGTTTGAGCTGTAGCGCTATTTGTGGCAGCCAAATCCCAAATATGACAAAAA